>CATKHJ010059895.1:0-14641 GCA_949750685.1 Vernicia montana
TACCCCGAGTACTCATGTATGGACTTCTCATTGAATATATGAATGATTTCAGATGTATATTATGTGTATGGATGAGTGTGAATTGAATTCCCTAAGAAATGGAGGTTAAATTGTAAAGTAGAGCTGCAGGGCATAAGTCGCACCGGCGATAGATATGTCGCGACCGCAACATTGATTTCACGTCAAACATTGCGACCGCAACGCAGACCATGAATCTCTCTGCCTAAAATTTTTATTAGATGAACAGTGCTAGGTAGCGACTGCGAAGGCCATGTTGCGACCGCGATAAGGTAATCGCGACTGCAACTGGCATATTGCGACCGCTACTTACCCCAGGACCAGAATCGGAGAAATGACTTTAAATAGAGAGTTAAAGCCCTAAAATCATTTTTCACGAGATTTCAGAGCTCCAAACCCCATTTTCTCTCAAGAATCACTCACCCACTCACATTAAATGTCTAGAGACTTCATTAATTGCTTCAACTAAAGGATCTAGGGTTGCATTTGTATATTCCTCCTTCTTTTTCTTGAAGAACCTATTAAAGAGGTGAGTTAGGGTTTTGATTTCTTTTGTGTTCTTCTTCTCTATTGTTACATTTCATGCTTGGGGAGGGATTAGGACTAGAAATTATGAGTCTAGCATGTGTATAGTGATTTTAAGGGTATTAATTGATATATTTTCCATTATGTATGTTTATGTGTTAATAGTTCCACCTAGAAGAAATTATGAGGACCATGATGGTTATGATGAATTGATATGATTGTGGATATTTTATAGAGAGTTATAACATTCTTTTTGGCTAAGGTAAGTATTTAATATACTATTATGCTTGTACCTAAATTCCTTGAAATTCTATCAAGCCTATGTTTATACTTGCTATTCAATTACCATATGAAAACCAAATGATTATGAGTTACCACGAATAATATTTCTATAATGATTACATTATATGTATGAAACCTAGCCATTTTGTTATTCTTTATGATATATGTATATGAACCTTGTAATAGAAATCCCCCAAACTGATGTGAGGCAAACATCAGACTTTGTGCACATTGTACCTACGGATAAGGTATAATATCTGAACCCTAGCTAGGAAGGGTATCGATCCTAGTCATGGAGTCTGATCCACTTCATGTAGCATGTCCGTAAGGGGACCACTGTTTAGAGTATACTTATAAGGAAGCCTCTACTCATCAAAAAGAAAGCATGCCTGTAAGGAGGATTGTTGCTTAAATATGAAGCATGCTTGTAAGGAAGCCTCTGTTTGATTTCTATATATAAATATGTATCTATGGCCATCAAACCAAATTGATAACCATTCTTTATATGATTCAATATGTTTATGTACTGTGAAACTAAACCATGAATTATTCTTATGATATGATAACCCAAGTTTGAAAGGTATGGTAGTATATTCTTTACTCACTACTTTATCTCATTAGTGATTCCATTTTTCCAGGAGAATAGAGGTTCATCGGTTCGGTTCTTCAGGCATCCTTCCTCCTAGAGAACCAAGTTGATTAATGTAACTTCTCCTTTATTTATTTGTAATTGAAGTCTATTCTAGATGCTCCATATGTGTAAAGGAGAGATATTATTTTGGCCTTAGTAGCATTATTGAATAACTAGTTATAGGTATTAACTTATGATATGGGCAAGGTGTTATGTTGCTATGAGAATGCATATGTATGTATGGATATGTATGTTTAGGTTGAGATCTTGGGGTTATGCGTGTGTATTAGTGTCAATGATGTTGTGTGGAATGCTATGTTCATGAGTTCTACGGGTGGTTGGTAGCCTTATGCCTACCCATGCCCTAGGATCGTTGCATCTCCTGATGTGGGGTGTGACAAATATTTAGTTCCAAAAAGATATCATCAAAAAATAAAAGAAAAACTTTCAACTGCAAATAATTTTGAATTGACCATTGGCGGGAAAACTAAAGCTTCAGTGGTCAATAAAAATATTGCATTAAAAAATATTTTTATTCTTGCAAAAAACCTTCATCAGATGGTTATTTTAGGGACTCCATTTATTAATTTAATCACTCCCTACACAATCACTGATGATGTTATTACTTTCAAAATAAAAAAATTCAAAAATTGTTTTTCCAATTATTGAAAAATCCAAGAAAAGAAATCTCAATCTTATAAAAGCTCATTCTATTTATAATTTTGAGATAAATGCTTTGATAAAGGAAAAACAAATTCATCTTATGCATTTGCAGCAAGATGTGAATTTTCAAAGATTTCAAAATCAACTTCAAAAAAATTTGATTAAAGAGAAAATTACTACTTTTTAAAATCAAATTGAAAAAGAAATTTATTCTGATCTTCCAAATGTTTTTTGGAGCAGAAAACAACACATAGTTAATCTACCATATGAAAAAGATTTTGATGAAAGTCAAATTCTAACCAAAGCCAGGCCTATCCAAATGAATCATACCCTAGAAAAATATTATAGGGAAGAAATTCAGGATCTAGGGTCTAAAGGTTTACTTTCCAAATCCATATCACCATGGTCTTGTGCAACTTTCTATGTCAACAAAAATAGTGAAATAGAAAGAGGAACACCCATATTAGTGCTCAACTATAAACCTTTAAACAAGGCTTTAAAATGGATCAGATATCCTATTCCAAATAAAAAAGATTTGCTTCAAAAGCTACATTCTGCCTTCATTTTTTCAAAATTTGATATGAAGTCAGGATTCTAGCAAATTCAAATCCATCCAAAAGACTGTTGTAAAACTGCTTTTATTGTTCCTTTTGGACAATACGAGTGGAATGTCATGCCTTTTGGTTTGAAAAATGCTCCATCAGAATTTCAAAGAATTATGAATGACATTTTCAATCCTTATTCAAAATTTTGCATTGTCTATATTGATGATGTTCTTATTTTTTTCAAACTCTATTGATCAACACTTCAAACATTTGCAAGCTTTTTTCCAAGTAGCTAGGAAAAATAGTCTTGTATTTTCAAAAATAAAAATATCCTTATTTTAAACTCGTGTTAGGTTTCTGGGACATTACATCACTCAAGGTACCATAACACCTATTGAAAGATCCTTTGCATTTGCATCTAAATTTCTTGATAAAATTTTAGATAAAACTCAATTGCAAAGGTTCCTTGGAAGTCTGAATTATGTTTTAGATTTCTGTCCAAACATTAACCGTCTAGCAAAACCATTGCATGATAGGTTAAAAAAGAATTCAGTACCATGGTCAGACCAACATACTACAATTGTTCAAACTATCAAAAAACAAGTTTCAGAAATTCCATGTCTTCATATAGCTGATCCTTTATCTCCTAAAATAGTGGAGACAGATGCATCAGATTTAGGATATGGAGGAATTTTGAAATAATTTCAAAATGGGTGGGAATGCATAGTCCAGTATACATCTGCATATTGGAATGATTGTCAGGAAAATTATTCCACAATTAAAAAAGAAATTCTTTCAATTGTTTTATGCATTTCAAAATTTCAAAGTGATCTTTTAAATCAAAAATTTCTTTTGAGAATTGATTGCAAATGAGCAAAAGAAGTTTTACAAAAAGATGTTCAAAACATCTCTTCAAAAAAGATTTTTGCTAGATGGCAAGCTATTCTTTCTATATTTGATTTTGATATTGAATATATAAAAGGTGATACAAACTCAATTTCGGATTTCCTAACCTATAAATTTCTTCAAAACAAGATCTAATGCCTAGAAAATCCAAAGACAAGGGCAAAGCTCAACAAAATTCATATTCAAACACAGGCAAGGATAAAACCCATGCCCAAACCTCTTCAAACTTAGCCATTTCAAACATAAAACCTTCAACAGCCCAACTAGTAAAATCCTAGATAGATATGGTTTTCAAAGATGGGGAAAAAGAGGCTCAATCCCCACATAAACAGACCCAAATTCAAACATGGGTTGAACAAGTAACCCATTCACCAGAATTCCTTCTGGCTATTCAAACCATGTCACAAGCTTCCCAAGCCTCCTTTTCAAAGGCTACTCCAATAACATCTTTCTCAAAAGAGGACAAAGGTAAAGTTTCTATTACCATTTCTAAACCAAAGATGGAATTTCCCTCTCAAAATCTTTTAAAACCAAATGTTTCTCAAATTATTTTATTTCAGAATAAATAATTTTTGAAAACAAATGAGTATCTTGAAAAATTTCACTTTCAAAATATATTGACTATGGAGGAAGGATTTTATATTGAAAAACCCTCCAAAGAAATTTAAAAAATTTACCCTAAAGGATGGTACTTTAAACCTTGGGACAAATCCAAATCCCAATCTTTTTACCAAGCCGTCCTAGAAACCACTAGTTCAGCCAAATTCAAACATTTCAAAAAACATCCAAACCACCTTAATCCCTCTTATTCCACCTGCACTATTTAAAAGATCATTCACCCTGCTGATTGGGGAATTGACTTAAATAGCCTTAAACCTTTTCCAGCAGACCTCCATAAAAAAAATTAGCCATTGCCAATTTTATTCCTACTAGGACAGACATGGTTTAATTCTTTTTGTATTCAAAATGAGGGAAATAGTCACTCTTGGCTATTTTACTTTGATAAAAATTTTCAAACTTCCAAATTACCCTACTGGTTCATCCAATGGTGGAACTATTATGGAAACATCCTTGAAACCTTGATTCCTGATGTTCAACCCTGCTATGAACTTTTCAAAAATAATTTCATACCAATACCAACAGAAAGGAGATTCCATTCCTTTCTCATTTTTTGTTCAAAAATTTTCCTTCCTTGGGTACGTGTCTGGTACTTTAATTATAATCATACACAGGATGGACAATGTATTCACATCAGGAGATTTAAAGTCAAATAGTGGGATGCTTTTAATAATAAAATTTCAACAAGCTCAGTTCAAAACTGGCTAGTTAAGAATAATTTCCTTTAATACCCAAAAGAAACTACAACTTTTTTGGCACAGAAGTCATTTGTTATTCCAAAACTTGCAGCTGCAAAATCAGAAGATAATTTCTACCAGATTGTTCAACAAATTCTAGAAAATAAGTCAGCTTCTTCAAAACCAAGTTCTTTAAAAGCAGCCTCTTCATCCAGCTCAAACTCTTATGAACCTATCATAGATTTGGGAGATGAAAATGAAGATGACTGTTTTGGCATTTTCCCACCAATTAGAAGATAGAGATTCAAACTTTAAAATTTTTGTATAAGCATTTATATATTCTGTGTAAATGTATGTATAAGGTTTTCTACTACCAGTAAAAGGTAGAATTTTAAAAAAAAAAAAAAAAAAAAAAAAAAAAAGAGTAAAAGAATATTTATTTTCTGTACTTTTCTGCTGACAGTGTAATTCAATAGTGCTTACCTACCGATACTTCAAAACAACAGTATCAGCATGTGAAGTTTGAAAAGTCAAAAAGATTATAGTACCCTAACATATGAACTGATGATGGTTCCTCCTGCTGACTCGTCAATCAAGGAAAGCAGATTCAAACAATTTCAAAACTGCCATTCAAACTTCTCTATATAAGGCAACTTCATTTCTAAAGAGGAAGGTTTAGTTTTTTAGAAGAAAATTAGAGAATAGGAAGCTCATGTGCTAAACATTTTATTCTAGTAAATTTGTATTCTAAAAAAACCCTCTGTTCAAACAGGATCCATACATCCAAGCTTTGTATCTCTATAATTTATAGAAATTAATTTTGTAAATTATAATTTCAAACATTTATAAAGGTATATTTCATATTTCTTCAATCATTTAATTTAATTTAATATTCTATATTTTAATTTTGTTAAGTATCAGAAGTATGCTCTGTACATTGCCTTTTTATTGATAAGGATTCTTGCACATCAGAAACTGGGAAATTGATCCTTCGATCAATGGGTCTTTTTCATTTCCCATTAAAGGTGCTTTATATATATATATATATATATATATATATATATATATATATATATATATATACAGAAAATAATAAAATATTCCTTGGACTTTTCTCGGGTGTTACACATTTTTTTTAAACATCAATTCCATAGTAATAAACTATAACTTGCTTATTTTTTTTTTTCTAGTTTTGACCTACCCAAAGAAAAAAAAAATTAAAAGCCCTAAAATCTAATGAATAATAAGCTGAATTTAAAGTGAGAGATAAATATTGTTTGATGAAGTTAAAAAAAAAAATGAGTGAGATGAAGAGATTAGAAGAGAATCTGGAAAGAAAATAAGAAAAGGAATAGAGAGAAAAGGAAGGGATAAAGAGAGAGAGAAAGGGATTATATATATATATATATAAACACGATAACAAAAACCACATTTTGATTTTTTTTTTACCGTTTCTTGTTTTAAAAAAAATGATGCGGAATAAGCATTAGAAAAAGTGCAACCCACACCATTGAATGCATTTTTTTATTTTTTTTATAGGAAAAAAAAAATCAAAATCGCCAACGTTACCGAACGAGCCCTTAATTAATGGTTTTAAAAATGTTTGTTAAAATTAATGCTTTGGAACTTCTCTTTCTCCTTTTGTTATGACTTAAACAATGTTTTTCTTTTATCTAAACTAGTATTTCATTAAAAACTTCAAGTTTCTATATAATTAATACTTGCTTGAAGTACTTGTAATTAAAAGATTTTCTTGATAATTTTTGAAAAAAAAAAGAAAAATAATGGGACATTGACGCATTTCAATACTCCAACGGTAAATTCAGTTAAAATCGACTTAATTCAATTAAAGCAAGTGTTGGCATTTAATTTCGCCCGCATTTTCTATTTTTCCTATGTCACTGCCAAAGAAAACGATCAAGGATTGCAGCATACTATCCCTTCCACACTCCCTCCTATATTCCAGAGTGATGACTCTCTAAGATTGCTAGCAAAGCATTGTGCAAGAAAAGGCGGCAATATTGAAATGAGCATTCAAATTGAAATAGGGATAGGGTGAGAAAGTGAGTCTAAGACCATATGCAAATCGACTTAATTCTAAAGGTAAAATTATATTTCGCTTCCAAACCTTATAAAAAACCCAAACCCACAAATTAAATTTCTCTCATTTTTTCTTTTACCCATACCCATTTTCTATTTCAATTTTCTCTTTTAGTTGTTTTCTGCTTAGGTATTTGTTTAAGTAGGTTTTTTAAGATTTTCATTTTTTGATTTCTTGAACCATGAATGTTAAGGATATTATTCAAAAACAGAGGCTTGAATGACTCAATGGAGGATGAGTGGATTGACGTTTTGTGTGATCCACTCACCGTGTATGTAAAATGTACTACTCCACATATTGATCTGAACGATGCTATCAAGAAGCGTTTTGAACCATTGAAAGTAGTGAAATACTTTTTCCTATTTCCTGGAGGTAATCATGGCTTTGTTTCTTTCAATGATGGTCATAGCTTCAACAACTTTCTTGAATTGAATAAGGGTAAAGAAAATCTCACAAAGATAATTGTTAGAAATGCATATTTGACAATGCAAATGACATTATTACTATGTGCATCAAAAAAGGGCAAAAAGCGTCAAATTTATGAAAAAGTATGCAAGACCCACCAATTACACTTCTTTGAAGTGTATTTCGAGACATCCTTGGTCTCATTTCTTTGGAAAAGATAGAGGTTGCAATGTTGAGAAAGATATCGTCAATCCTTGGTCAGGGTTTAAAACTTTATATGGCTCTATATCTTGGAACAATGAAACAAATGTTCTTGGTTCCCTTTTTTCAGGTGTTAGTACTAAAACTCCCTATTTTCAAAACTTTCAAAGCTTATAAAAACCCAATTCGGGAGTACAGAAAATTTAATTTTTCATTTTTTATTTTAGCACTTTAATTCTAGTACTACTAAGTAAAATTGATTTCTCATTTTTTTTCTTAAAGCATTTTTTTAGATCTCTTTCAATTCTAGTAAAATTAATTTCTTTGAACCGACTTGCCAGTCAGATCGTTTCAACTGTGATCCTGAGAGGAATAACGGGATGGTTCAACTAAGATATCAAATAAGAAAACTAAATGACTTACCCCAGGTTTTGATTGGTCATAGTAAACATTTGAGGACAATTAAGGATAGATATTTATGGCGAAGGTGTATATTGGAGACTTGATGAACAATGACAAGGTTTGTGACAAAAGTGAAAATATAGGAAGATTGACTATATAAACGATGATATATTATAAAATGAACCTGTATAGGAGATGATAGAAATGATAAGAGACATGACATGAAGAGGAATATGTATAAGTTAATTGATAAGAAAAAATCTATGTAATAGGCGAACATGATGCAAAGTATGATGAGTGAAGAACTTGATTATAGTAAACAAACAAATGGGTTCGGTTCAGTAAGATGAATGAAGAGAATGTATGGGGAGTTTAATAGTTTTATGACGAGGCCGAAGACATTCATAAAATATGAAGGGAATCGGGTAAACTTAGACTAGAATAGACGAGGACAAGTTATAGACTCAATGGTAGGACTTAGACATCAATATATATTTGCCAAGAAGAAATGGTAAATTCAATGACAAGACTTCAGTTGCAAGGCGAACTGATGGGTTTGTAATAGCATAGAGTAAATTGATAATGGGAATAGATATTATATTGTAATGGATAAGTGTGATTAGATGGAAAGTCATCTACCACTGACAATATTCTTCATACCAGTAATGATATTTTTTCTTTCCAAGGAAAAGTTATCGTTTCAATAAAAAGTTTACGTTTCTGATGTGAAACGTCTTCTCATAAAACATTGTTAACCGGCTTGATGTCTTATCATAACAGAAGCCATAATTATGTTTTCTTTATTTAAAGACCCCATGACCCTTCAATTTTATTTTGAACAGTTACTCTCTCTATTTGAAAGCTTAAATTCTAAGCTTCCCTTTAGAACTCAGTAGCAACCAATTCTAAACCTAAAGTTCTTTCATCAGACCTCTCTCAAAGTCTGGTAGCCATTGGCAAATGAAATCCAAAACCTATGTCACGACCTGAATTTTGAGCCTCGACAATCCTAGGGCATGGGTAGGCTTAAGGCCACCGAAAACTCGTAAGAACCTAACCAATCAGTCACCTAACAATATCATGTTACCCAATCACATACAATCTCTTAAGATCTAAACCAGACAATCATGATAATCCATTCTTATCAATAACGTTCATCATTCAAATGTTCATCCATCAATAGTCATATCTTATATCATCTTACAATATACATCATCCATAGACTAATGCCTTAAGGGTCCAAAAGAATACTCATCCAATACATGTACCATGAAGCATCTAAACATTTACATCATCATCTATACAAATAATAAATATAAGGAATTGAGTTTTACATTAATCACTTGAGTTTCCGAGGGTGAAGAAGGACACCTTAGAAATTAAACCGATAAACTATAACTCACCTGAAAAATGGAATCACTAATGAGATAAAGTAGTGAGTAATAATTATACTACTATAACCTGTGAAGCTTGGTGATTCAAGGTCGGTTTACAATAACAGTTCATGGTTCATTCATTCAATAAAAATAACCAATCGATTCAATAACAACAAATGATTGGATTCAATAACAATAATCAATAGGATCAATAACAATAATCAAGTGGTTCGAAATCAATAACCAATCGTTTCAATAATATCAATTGGTTGGTTCAGTATCAATAACATATCATGTTCAGCAGAAACATATCAGTACAGTAAGAGTATTGCGTAACTATGTCTTAACGTTCTCCATATAAATGGCATTATGCTCAAGGGCATTACCGAGAACTGAGGCATATAACTTACTCATCAAATCAAATAGAAGTAGAGGCTCATCTTTTCGGAGCATACCTTCAACTCTACATAAGATTGATCAGATCTCACGGCTAGGGCGATAAGCCCTCCCTAGCTAGGACATGGATACTTTACTCTATCCACTAGAGTACACTATACATAATGCCTGATGTTATACCCCATATCAGAGTTAGGGATTTTTGCTTTCAATTCATAATCAGATAAAGGTGTACAATGGTAAACAGTAAACATAGATTATCAATGGATCAATGCTCATGGTTTCAATTCAATTATTAAGAAGAATTATCACTTGGGTTCATGTATATAATAAAAAGGAATATCACAATGGTTAATTCAAATAGTATTTATTAATAAACAATTTGGTGGTCATGAAGGAATTAGGCATTTATGCCTTAAGGTTCAAACACAACTTTAATAGTATAATAATCACTTACCTCAATCAATAAAAATCCAAAATGGCTTGTAATCCACCTCTATAGCAAGCAAATATGGTGGTCACATCGTCCATCATCATCTCTTCTTGAATCTCTAGGAGGAACTACACATACCCAACCATAGAAATAGTAATAAATCATATAATCTATGAACTTGACTCAATTAATATGCTATTAATGCTAGCCCATCTTAATTTTACCATAACCTTACATTTATTGAAAGAAACTGAAAGGGAATGAAGAAAAATAAACAAATCCTAACTTACCTTGACTTAGAATGCTTGAACAAATGAAGAGGAAGTAGATTTCTTAATCCAAAATCCTCTTAATGAAGCAATAAATGAGCTTCCTTGAAGTTAGAAGGAGTAGATTGAGAGAATTTTGAGAGAAAATGAGTTTAGAGAGCTTAGAAAATCAAGTGAAATGAATTTTAGGGCTTTAAATCCTTATATAGGGCTATTCTCCTGATTATGTCCCTGATGAGAGTGGCGGTCACAATATGCCAGTCTCGGTTGCGATTCTCATATCGCAGTTACAGTATAGTTGTCGCAGTCACTACCTAACACTGTTCACGTGACTGTTCATACTTCTTCCAACCATCTTACCAATTCTAATAGAAGGGTTTGCGGTCACCATCGCGCCTATGGTCGCGGTCGCGACATAGATTCACGGTCACTACCTCTATGTAGCAGTTTCAAATCATGCCCTACTGCTCCACTTAACAAATTAACCATCTATCCTAAGAAAATCAATCTACATTCATTCATACATATGTTGTACTATCAGAAATTCATTCGTAAGATTAACTAGAAGTCCATACATGTATTCGGGGTATTGCAACCTAAGAGGTAGATGATTCTTCTAGTTTTCTTAGAAGAGCTCCAGGTGGGTCTAGATGATGAATTTGTGGATTCGGTGAGCCCAAAGATGAGCAAAGATGAACTTGATGATGATTAGAGCCTAGGTAGTGATGCTTTGATCCAGAATGATTAGGGAGTATTTGGGAAGTCATTTATTGAGATCTTGATGATGATGATCCTGATACAAGGCCCTAGTGTATATGATGATGGTGAGTTGGCCTTGCTGGAGATCCTCTTTATTGGAGGAAATGGCATCTGAGATGATGGGGAAATCAAGAGTGAAAAAGGAACTAGAGGGGTGCCATAGAGCCTGATCGGAGGATATAACTAAGAGGTATGATTATACGAATGTAATCCTTATTATTGTAAGTTAAGAAATGCATGAACATAATGAAAATCCCTCCTTGCATTTTGTTGAAAATCATTCCTTTGCTGACCTCCTATGTTTTAATAATAGGATTTTCATTAGTGTTATTATTACCACTACCTTCAGTGGGTAACTTAATATTGTATTTTCTTGTAAGTTCTATCAAAAAGTGAAATCGGCAAAGCCATTCAGGCTAAAGCCACTCGTATGTAAGCAAGGTCATTCGGACCGAAGCCATATTGATATAAATTGGATAGTCTTAATTGTAATCAGATTCCATTGTATTCGAAGCTAATTCTATTGTAATTGATGAAGGTCATTCGAACCAAAGTCATCTTATTGTAATCTAAGCCATTTGGGATAACATTATGAATGAAATGATATAAAAGTTTTCTTTAATTATTATTGTTACATATATATGAGTATATTGAATGTTAAATTGACAAAACGCCCAACTAATTAGGGTATTCATTAGACCAAGTGTACTGGTGACTTGACTGACTAGGTCTATAAATTAAGTCAAATGTATTCTCGTAGGCATGCGAATGTGTTTCTTAGATATGTAGTAGTCCATGATTGTGACGAAGAACACATGAGTCAGCTCATAGTGCCTTTGATGGATTATTATGTATATTGCAATGGTATTATGATGGTGCTACAATTGTAGAAACATATGGGTTAGTGGCTCATCCCACCATTTGATTTCTGATGAATAATGAAGTGAGGTTTTGCGTTGATGTGGATTTAATAAACCTTAACTCACAAATGCATGTTTCTATCAATTTAAATGAAAAATAATTCTTTAAATGAAATTGTCTTCAACTCCTATGATATTATGATCCCTGTTGTAATGATTTCATATAAGTACCTCTACCCTATCTTTTGTTTTATTTCTTCTGGAACAATCATAAACACTTTTTTGATTATGGATCTACTACCAGAAATTCAATGCGTAATCTTAGCATTCAATTTGTATTCCTAAATAATCTCATTTTTCAATTATTCAACCATTTCATTTTACCAAGTTCAATGTTAGTCAGATTAGTCAACATTTATATGTTTGTGAAATTCTCTTCGATATTGCTTATTCATGAATTTCCTTGTCCCTAATGCATTTCTATGATTTTATTGAGTTTATGGCTCACCACATTGTCTGTGGATTTCAGGATTTAGCTTAGAAGTTTTCAGGTAGTCTTGGAGGTATAAAAGGCGAAGGGCATAACCTTCTTCATTTTTAAAGAGGCTCTTATTATTTATGACGAGGAAAGTATTTGGATTAGAATAGTACTTAGACATAGAATTTTAAGTTTTAAATTTTTATATTCAAAATTGTAACAGGAAGTGTATGAACTATAAGTGTTGATAATGTAACGAGGAGGTTTATATGAATAAAATGAGGAAGATTCTTTTGTCTAAGTTTCATCCTTATGACTGTTTATATATATATAATTTGGCCCACATATGTCTTCGTATAGATGAGCATGATTGTTTAAGAGATTAGATCTCGGACACATAACGGTTCTATGAGGTAATCAATGGCCTTAAGCCTACCCATACCTTAGGACCATCGCGCCTCGATCAATCGAAAGAGATGTAAGCTCATTAATGAGCCAATTTAAGAAAGTATCGAGGACGGGGCATGGCAGCATTGAATCGCAGTTGAACTGCATGATTTTTAATCAAACCGCATGGTTTAACTTATGAAGATTATCCAGCCCAAAAATGTAGAATTTAGTTTAACAAGTATAGAAAATGTAGTCAAAATAATGGCAAAAAGTGTGAAACTTATGAAGAAGTATCTAAGACCCATCAATTATCGTTCTTTGAAGTGTATTCCGAGAGATTCTTAGTCTCAATTCTGTGGAAAATATTGTTGACCTAAGTTGTGTGTAACGACTAAGTCAATCTCTATTTTGATCTTGGTAATCAAGTTGAATTGATCTAACATTTCAATTAAGTGTATTCTTTCAGTTAAAATGACTTAATAATGCTTGGGATTGAAGAACTTAGAAAATTCTCTAAGTGTTCTGCCTGTCTTGTAAATTGCGTCTGCAACAATGTAATAGCGCCCGCAATAGCCCTGTCACGCTCGCAACATATTCATAGTGACCGCTACCAAGCTATGAGCCATAATATACAAAACATCTAGTAGCGTTCGCGGTCAGCCTCGCAGCCGCGACTTCTAGCGCGATATGCATACAGCGACAGCGATATATGTGTTGCGACCGCAACATTCATAAGGTAGAAATCAAGTGCAATGGTAACATTAGCAGCGAACGGGGTTATGCCACGTGGCACTAACCGTTGGAGCCATTTGAAGATTGCGACCGCAATTTATGTATAGCGACCGCGATTAAGCAATAGTGAGCACAATATTTCATTGCGAATGCGAAATTGGCCTGACTAGCATTTAATGCTGGATTTGTTACTGTATCAAGCAGATTTGGTTATTATTTTTTTGTAACAACTCTTTTTGTGGGTGATCACTATAAATACCCTATCAAAATGAGTTGAGGAAATGAATTAACTATCCAACAACCAAACAAATTTATTTCTCAAAGCTTTCAATTTTCTTTAAACACTTTGTGTGTTTGTTGTAAGAGTATTCATTGCTCAAAAAGGGTTTAGTGTTAGCCATTAAACACTTGCTAGGTTAGGAGAGTGACCCTTGTAAAACTCTTGTTGGGTTTGAGTGTTAGCCTTAGTGAAAACACTTGTGAGGTTTTTAGTGTGAGCCTTGAAAACACTTGTAAAGTTTAGTGTGAGCTTGAAAACACTAAGTTGGGAGTGAACTTGTTAAAACTCCATAGATAGTAAAATACCCAATTATTGATTGGGGAGTGGATGTAGGATTGGTTATAATCCGAACCACTATAAATCTTTGTGTTCTATCTATTCCTCTACTTTTTCTCATTTAAATTTTAATTGCCCACCAATTCAACCCCCCCTTCTTAGTTCATCTTGGGCTACAAGTGGTATCAGAGCAAAGGTCTCATTTCAACAAGCTTAATTGCGTGAAAAAATATCTTAATGGCCAACGAAGGGATCAATCACCTCAAGCCTCACTTTAATGGCACCGATTATGCTTATTGGAAGCATAGAATGGAAGTCTATCTTGATAGTGACATTGTGGATCTATGGGATAGTGTGCTTGAAGAATGGAAGCCTCCATCAAGGGTGGTAGAAGGTGTTGAAGAGTTGATTCCAAGAA
>CATKHJ010059959.1:0-26499 GCA_949750685.1 Vernicia montana
TCCATTTTGCATTAAGAGATTTAAGTCTTTGCATTTTTGTCCTTCTATTTTTTCAGTATTTTGGCAACAAACTTGTAGGATCTTTAGCCATGATGCCAAAATAGTTACGAGGGCTGAATGGAATTCCTAAATGTTCTTAAAAGGGATTTTCAAGGATTTAAAAAGTGCAAAATGAGTGCTAAAAGGACGAATAATATGTTAAAGGATTTAAGAATTATCAAGAGTACGGCTGAGAATTAAATTGGAAAAGCTAAGCTTGATTTTGTTTTACGATTGGAGTTTTGCTCTATCAATTGTACCATGAATGTTTCTATAGAAAAATCTTTGAGGAATTTGTTGCTATTGACATTGTTCAATTAGTTGATTTGACTATTGAAGATGGTTTGGACTTAGAAGACAACAAAATTAAATAAGAAATTTGGATGGAACTTTTTGCAAAATTAAGAGGAGATAAAAATTGAATTCATAAGTCCCTAATATTTCATTCTATTAACTATTTAGCCCTTTTATTAAATTTTTTGTTAATTTAAACGGTGAATTACTATTTGGTACTATTTAGTCTCTCATATTTGTTAAAGTATTAGTCTTGATTAATGAATTGTATCTAACCTCAAGGACTAATTAATAATTCACTTTAAACCTCAGGGACCAACACAAAATTTAATAGGACTAAATAGTTGACAAAATAGTAATTAACCCTTTTCAATTTCAGTACTTTGATTATGATGTTTGCAAAATTACCAAGGCATCAGGTTTGGGTTGTAGAAATCAGCAGATGCACGAGGACATCAGAATTTTTGCGTTTCATATGTTTTAAGCAAAATAGTTATTTTTGCCCTCATTTAAGTTATTATTGTTATTATTTTTGTTATTTTCCTTTAGTAAACATCAGTTTCCTTGTCCTTTGATCATTTTTTTCTTTGCGTCATTTGGTGTTAAATATGCAATTTGACGCATGTTGTATGAGTAATTCAGAATAAACTGTTGCTAATGCTCTTTGGCACTGATACTATGATGTGTGTTCATATGTGTTTGGATGTGCTCAATTTATTGCTATTTATGTGCACATGATTTGCTTGCAGGTCTGCTTTGAGACATTTGAAGATACACTGTGTTAAGAAATACGAGTACTGCCTGCCTTGTAAGTTTTGATGTGATTTTCACATGTTTTGATTGCTGCATTTACATGAGCTAGTTATAAGAAAGAATAATGTGCAGGAAAATAAATATTTCTTAAGTTTTTTTGAGCTTTAACACTAATGGACAAAAAATAAATTTGTCTGAATGTAGTTTAGTTGTCAAGGAAAAGAATGATGTCACTCATTTGTTAGCCCTTAGCATTCAACCAAATGCTATTGAATCTGCAAGTTGAACTGTATTAGTTTTATGATATGCTTTCTTTTGGCAAATTTCTATAACCCCTTGAAGGAAGATGAGCTTGAATAAAGCACTGAGGTTCAGATAATTTTCCCAGCAGAACTGAAACAGTTGTGCAAAAAAGGACCGATGGAAACCAAAATGTTTGGATTTTAATTTGATGGATGGCTTTCTTTTTACTGATTCTTATACTGCACAAATGATTTAATTGATGTTTTCATTTATCACACGTGCATGTTTTCTATGAATTTGATTGGGAGTTAGAAGAGCTTGAAGTACAAGATTGATTTTCTGATTTTTATTTGTAAGTTTTCCTGAATGGATTCTGTTGTTCAGGCTTCTTGTCATTAACTATGTACAAAGTGCTGTAATTCAATTGCAATTTTACATGATGGCATGGAATAGTTGGCTTATAATGTTTACTATATAAAGTGTTCTCTCAGATAAGCTGATAGAGGAAGAAGAATTATCTGCTGATCGGAAGGATGCCTTCAAGGTGAAATTTATTGAAGATATTCAATTATTTACTGAAAATGGTCAATTATTTATAGGTTCTCTATGTTTTAAGGCATTAAATATTGAATCTAATTTTTTATTCCTTCTCAGGAGTTTGTCAAAGAGAAAGAGAGGAAAATAAAGCTAACCAGGAGGTCTTATGCAGTGATGGATATATGTTGTTTCTTTGATTTATTTAAGAGTGCAAGCAAGATATGGATATATGTTAACAGCTTTAAGTTTTTTATTTTGTCAAGAATCCTTCAGTTGTTTTAAACATTATTTCTCTTTGGTTGAAGGTCCAGAAAATTTTCTTTCAGACATGGATTTTTCTGTGGTAATCATGTGTTGTCTTGAGAGAGCCTGTCAAATGTCTATTGTGTTGATTTGTCATAAATCTCCAAATAGGTGAAATATGTCAACTAGAATATTATGACACTATTGGCGATGAGCAAAGCTTAGATATGAGTAAAAGTCTAACTATTTAATTGATTGTTTCAGATTTCAGTTTTCCTGCCTTTTAAGGGAACTTGTCTGGGATGTGTTCATTGAAAAATAATGTAAATCCACATGATTGCCCTTAATTACAATCAATTCTGTAAAAATGAGTTGTCAATCGAGTGGGGATGTTCCAAAATGGGACAAAAGAAATGGGACCGACTTTAATCTTTTCCAGAATATTTTCCTTCTATTGAATTACCAAGTGCAAATGAAATTTCATCATTCACTATGCATATTTTCCTGAAAGAACTTTTAGAAAATGATTCTACGGCTTTGATTTTGTTTTGTCTTGCAGAATTCATTATTTGAAATAAGCATTCAAGATTTCAAAACAAAACAATATAATTTTGGTTTAATTAATATAATTAAACCAAAATTATAATTATAATTACTGTTTAGTTATATTAAAGATTATATTATATTGCTTATTTCAAATCTTGAATGTTTAATTCTAATATTGAATTATGTATTGAGCAAAACAACATAATTTTGGTTTAAAACATTTGAGTTTTGCATCATGTAAAGACGTAAATATCATGTCAAAAAACTAAAGTATATAATAGATCAAATCTATGTCAGCGCATTTCTAAATTACCCAAGAAAAATAGCCTATAAACAGTTGTAAAGAATGGATTTACAACTTTCCCCTTCACTTGCCAAGCATATCAATTCAATCAGTTGACATAATAACAGCCTATAAACAGCTTGCCAAAACGATTACAGTAATTCTAAGAAGGCTATTCCCTTTTATTCTAATATAACAAAATTTAATTTAACATTATACCCTGGAGAAGAAAACATACCCTATTTTACATGGAATTTTTTATTTCCATAGATTTCCAACTTACCCAGTATGATTTGTATGCATGAAGAAACAACAGTTCTGCATCCATTATTAAGTCTGGCTTGAATAAGTATTCACTATTCTTCACTTGCTGCTCAATTTCCACTGCAAGTACCTCTCCACACTGTCTAGCATACATTGTTCCTTCACTACAGCCATAGTGGCAGGGACCTCCAAGTGGAATGTTGAATGGAAACCATCTAGACAACCCCATGAATGAAGCTGTTCTCGGGCATCTCTAATTGCAGCTCTTGTAGCACAGTGAACTGAGGCTGCTAGGAGCAATGGTGGCTCACCAGAAGCTGCAAAAGGCATATATGGTTCAACAACTTCATCAAAATACACAGAACCTCGTCCTGCAAGTGTTAGAGGCTTCTAAAAGCACAGGCATTATATATTGTAGCCTAATTACAACTTCACTGGAATTTGGACTCTAATGTAATTGATTATCCAGATCCATTTAAATGGTAATTCTGTTTCCAGCAGCAAGTCCAACTTGTATCATTTCATTTTAAATTTACTCGATTATGCGATGATTCACAATATCATCATAAATTTACTCCATTATGTTTATCACATCACATTCCTGATAATGCATTTTTTATATTTTCTGCCCTTCTTTCAGAATGAAACAACTAAAACATTCTGCTTGCTGAACTTATGTTGCAAACGACGTTCTTTACTGATCAGTCATCAACCCATGGAACAGGAAAATGTCAGTTTCAGGCAGACAACACGCTGTCTCATTTCCTCATTCTGTTTTCTATAGCAAAAGTACCTCCTGAAAATGATCTGTCATCTATTATCTCAACCAAGCTCACTAGTAACCTTGCTACTTCCCAACATAAATTGGATGATGAGTCCAGCATGATTAAATTTGGCAAGAGAACAGCAAAGATAAAATGATGCAATTCTAATGAATTTTTTATCCTCACTTTAAATAAACAATAATTCCTCTAGCTTCTGTTCCAACTAATCAGATCTTTAATCTACTATTTGAAAATTGATACCTCACATCCATCAAATGCTTCCACAGTGTATTGACTACTTGATTAGAAATTATTTAAGCACCACTTGCACAGAAAAACTATTATGGTGTTTTTCATATGTATGAATATGGAAACAGTGTACCTTTCGAAGAGAGAACACGTTTCTGGTGATGTCCACTGTTAAGTATTTCCACATTGAACTGTTTTGGGATGGTGTCTATTGTAGGGATCTTGTATGTCCATGTGCCATCCTCAACCACTAATCCATCTGAGTTTGTTGTGTATTCTTCGAGCATGAAAAACCCAATTCCTTGGACGAAAGCTCCTTCAATCTGCAAAGACCAATTCTTACTTTCAGTATAAAAGACGCTGAAGATTGACTACTTTCAAACAATCTCTCTCCCTTCAAAAAAATTCCAGGTGAGCAATAGGTAGCACTTGCAACTCTCTCTCCTTTTAAGACTTGGAAATATGTATATTTATAGCTAACCTGTCCTAGATCCACAGCAGGGTTGAGACTTTGTCCACAATCATATATAATATCTGATCTCAAAATTGTTGTTTGTCCTGTCAGAAGGTCTACCTCCACCTGTGTCAGCATAGTTTCATATTAAGTATAAACTACAGCACTGAAATTATTCACACCATCCAGAATAGTATGCCTTGATGCAAGCTCGAATATGCAATGCAAGGCCACTCAGCTCCCAGTTTATATCACTACTTTGGTTTCAAGTCAAGCCTACAGGAAAAAAAAGGGTAGAAGAAAGAGGTGTTATAGACAAACTTGCCTCACTCACTGCAGCACCATAATTCAAGTATTTCATGGAAGTAAAGTCAGGGACAAAGAAAGAACTCGCTGATAAGTTCACAGCTTCCAGACAGGCCTGCATTTTTTGTTGACAGCAGCAGTTAGATGGCAAAGATCTTCCATGTAAACAAGTATATATAGTGAAGATCAAATTTGATAACAGTCGGTTTATGAAAACCATTCTTCTCACAGAAGGCCCCACACAAACAGAATAAATAACTCAGAATCCAATGCGATGTCTTGGTTGGGCAGATGGAAAATAAGAAAGGTGGAAGAGGTTTAGGGAAGAGGGAAAGAATGAATGAAGGATGGAGATAGATTCATCCACCTACTTGTTTGGTTAGAAGGGAAAGGAAAGAAAAATATTAATATTACTTTATTTGGTTCAGAGGAAATGGTAAAGAAAGGAGAGATGTGTGGGTTAAGAAGTGGTAAAAATGTCAAATCAGTAAAAAAAAAAAAAAAAAAAGAGGATGTATTTTAAAATTGAAAGAGAGTAAATGAAAATTCTTTTTTTTTTTAAAATTGATTACCCATCTTTCCTCCAAGAATTCGCCAGATTTAGAAGGATTGCAAATTGTGGGCTTATGAGCACAGAAAGGAAGGTTCAATTTCCTTCCTTTGGTGCAGTACATTCAAACAAAGGAAAATACACTTTCTCCCTATCCTCTTCCTCCTATCTTCTCCTTCCTCCCATTTTTTCTCCCAACCAAACGTAGTGTCAAGTCCAATCAAGGAAAGGGAAGATAAGGTTGAGTGAACAAGTATAATCATAAAAAATATATATAAAAAATAAAAAGCACCATGGTTTGGATTTTTTTTCTAGTCATCCACACTTCCGTCCTAAAAGAGGTAAAAGTGACCAAGACAATGAGTAGAATGTGCTGGAAATACAGATAGCTACCATGTGAATCAGTGTCTCCCATTTAATAGAACCCATTTTCATTTGCAACCTTTCTTTAAGAGGTGTCAGTCTGTCAACCAAGGTTTTACAGCACATTCTAACTGCTTCACAGCTTGACTCAGATGTAGTGCTCCCAGAAGTAAACCCACCTTGAATTAAACTCAAGGTATCAGACTGTACTACTCGTACTTTATCCAAGAGATCTCCTGCTTCGTCGCATTTGATTAAACCAAGAGCGAATGCAGCCATCTGTTTTACCTTTGTCCAGAGCCCCTGACCCAGCTCTATTCCCCCAACTTCAACAACAACAGACCCATCACTTAAAATGCTTACTCTTCCTGGAGTCGGCCTCAACATCACCTCATGTATAATAGGTATTCGAGAAATACCTCTTTTCCTCCACAAATTACACTTATTAAAATCTTTTATCATTTGAGTCCTTTGAATAAAGCTAGAAGATGTTGCTAACTTGTCCCATATTGAAGTTAAAGTGTACTCCAGAGGTTCTCCAGCACTAACATCATAGAATAAGTTAAGACTGTCATGAGTGTGGAGATTTATAGCCCTCACAGAATCTGCATCCATGGAAAGAGACGACGCTACATGTTCAATTATAGCCTCTGCAATAAATGATCCTTGCACCTCTCCAGGGCCCCGCATTGCTGATCTACTTGGAAGGTTTGTTTTGCATACTTTCATATCAAAAGACAAAGCACCCCAGTTGTACTTTTTCAATGCTCCCATAATGTTATGTGGCATCACTGGACTTATGTCCACAGCTATGCCAGCATCGATCAATATAACAAGTTGTAAGGCCGTAATATTCCCATTAGATTTAAATCCTACACTATAAGTTATTTCCATTGGATGCCTTCCTCCTGCCATTATCATATCAGTCTTCCGATTAAGATACATCCTGACAGGGCGCTGTAACTTGTATGCTGCAAGTGCACATGCTGTAGCAACCTAAAGAGTGCATCCCATTGTAAGTACTTGCACCAACAATTGAAAGATTGAAGGAACTAGTAAATCACCCATTAAATAATGCAAAGAGTACGCATCAATGTTATTAGAAACATCAATGAGATGAAGACAGACTAGTTATCTATGTTACCAATGATGTTCTTGGAAAGTTATGCACAATATGGAATCAAGGATTTTGCAATTATAAAATGATCCAGACTGAAACAGCTTGCTTGTGTTTTATGATTCTAAGGGGTGAGCATCGATTAGTTAAGTTCATTTCAAAATTGAGAAAAATCAAAATAATCAAATTTCATTAGCCAAACCAAAATAACTTAAATTGTAAAAAAATATGTACATTAAACATAGAATATTCATATTAATATATGAATTTTTTTTATTATTCTACTAATATTCATAATTGAGTTTGGTTCAGTTATTCTGATTTTTTTTTTTTTAGAAAAACCAAACTGAAATAATAGGATTATCTAAATATCAAAGCCAAATTGAACCCAATTAAAAAAAAAAAAAATTGGTACAATCAATTTCTTCGATTTTCACTGAAAAATGTTCACTTAGGGTTTTGAATAACAGTCATTTCATTATGTTTCGGCTGTTTCATATTGGAATTTTAGTTTTAGCCCTCCATTATGTTACTTGCCATTTCTCCACAGGTGATTCACCAATCACCTAAAAACTATAAGCTAAACATGATTCTGTATATTTCTGTTACAATTTCCAATTCTGATATTTACAACCTTGGCTCACCCCTAGTCTAAGTAGCGCTAGATTATCATGATGTAAAAACAAAACATTGGTATTCATAATTCACTAAGTCCCCAAAATTCACAAATATCTAACCATAGAATCAATTTTGATAATCCATTTTTCATAGCATTCCTTACATTTTTCTAGGCATTTTTCCCTACAATAGGATATATTACAACAAAGAGAACAAATTTGATGAAAGTTTGTTTCATGATACCATAATAACCAACCAGGTTTACATTCTACCACGTAAAATTTGATTTTCCCTTTTTCTTTTACCTCCCACTTCCTTCCCACTTCCTTTTACAGGGAGGGAGGGGAGCAGAAAGGTATTTGTCTACTTAATATGCTAGTGCCAACCATGGAATTTAATACTGATTCTTGAATCTAAAAGATTCCAGCTATGTTAACCTAGATTTTTCCAAGAAAAACCATAACAATATGCACATGTTATTCGAAGCATAAGTGGCATCCCATGTTAGCCAGCAGCAGGTTGCACATGATATATGACAAGAAATCTAGAGCTACTTGCTCCCTACAAAAGATAGAACGTTTATGCAGCAGTGCAACCAACTTTTGTGCTAACTTTAGTAGAACGTCATATCTTGTCAACAACAAATTTTCCTCAATCACCCCTATAACGGCATTTAGATTTGTAAGTTTCTATGTACTTAACCCTAATGGAAGGGAACACCAAAACCAAGCGAAACAACAATTAACTATAGATTCATATACACACATATTAACAAAATCATGTTCAAGTTGCACAGGGTATATGATTAAAATCACCCAAGGTCTTTTATCATGCATGTCAAATTTAAGTTTGCTGAATATCTATAAGCATTCCAAATATGTTGCAAACTTGCAATTATATTAACATATTATGTGAAACTTCAATTGAAGAGCTGTATAGATGGCCCACCTATTAATATTTGATTTGATGGACATAAAAATTTGATGTGCATGATCTAGATAAATAACTTATCAATCCAATGTAAACTTCAATTGCATAAAAATTAATGAATCACTGTAGAACTTATTAGTGTTACACTTGATGCTATTAAAACCCACTTCCACATGTATGAGTGCACATTAATTTGAGTGTAAATATATATATATATATATATAAATACACATACATAAAAAAAACAAAGCAGATAAGTAACACAAAAATGGAAGAGATTTCTTTTCAAAATTACTGCAGATGTTAAAACAGGATTCATAAAAGATAACATTTTTTTTTTCTATAAAATTGAGCAATATACTATCAGAAATAGTGCAAAATAGCCAAGCAGATCCTCCCAATATAAGCCTGAAGCCATGTACAAAGTTGAGAGGAGGAAAACAAAGCAGTGTTTCCTTCCACAAGCAAAGCTAGTATTTGATACTATTAAATATGGGCATTAAGGAAATGTTTTGGCTAAAAAAAAATAAAGGAACCATGACACTGTATCTCACCATCCAAAGCAAAACTTCCATCTAAAAAGTGTTAAAAGCTTGTCTTTTGAACAAATTATTTGATCTACCCATAGAAAACTCAATCAACCTTGTAGAATTTATAAATATTTAATCTAAGATAGCAGGTTTTTGAAGACTAGTAGCAAAAGGAGTAAGGTCAACACCCATAGTTAGAGCCACTTATATGGGTCTTGAGAAGGATATTCTGCATGCAATTCCACCCTTGTGCATTTTCTATAAAGTCACTGAAATTCTCTTACTAATAAAGAAGCAAGTAAAATACATAACTATAGAATTTGTACAGAACACTCACAGGCATGGCTTTTATGGCCTTCCCACCAAAGCCTCCTCCAACCCTTCTTGTAATCACACGCACATTATGTTCAGGAACCCCAAGACATCTTGCAATCACAGCATGTGCAAACTCTGGGCATTGAATTGAACTGTAAACCACTATGCAGTTGTCTTCATCAGGCATAGCAAGGGCAGTTTGATTCTCCATATAGAAATAATATTGTGAGCCAAGTTTTATCTGGATATCATAATTCAGCAGAAAGTTGGCAGTCGATAGTGAGACACATACTAATACTGAAAGATGATTCTACAAAGACAGTCTGTTTTTTGGGCTTGTAATTCTGCCTTCAAAAGCATAGGAGTATTTTTTTTTCTTTCCATTTTTTAGGGGGATGAGGAAAGAGGGAGAAGAGTAAGTGAAAAATACCTCAGCAGAGAGAATCTTATGATCAGCTTCAATCATTCCCTCTGATATATCACCAACTTGTTTGGGGTAGAGAAAAGGAGGGACCTCGAAAAAGCTACATCTCTTAACAGCCTCTTCTACAGTTAAAATGGGAGGTTCTATGTTTTCTAGGTCATAATCAACCACTGCAATGTTGGACGCTATATCAGCATGTTTTTGTGTATCTGCAAGCTATGAAATCATGTAATAGGTTAGATTAGGCAAAATAGTTGCAAAAATACAACCAAAAGCATATTTGCTTAAGCCCTAAAATAAATCATTTACAAACCAAAATGTGGTAGATTTTACCAAACAAGGATAATGGAGAAAGAAATTACCAGAAGAGCAAGTCGTTCTCCTGAAGATTGAGTAAAATCGTCAGCAAACAGAGGTTCAGGACCAAAAATGGTCTTAGAACCTATGTTCTCCCCACCATGTGGAATGTCTCTGAAAGAAATAAGCGCAACCACTCCATCCTGGAGAGATTTAGAATTGAATTCTATACCCTTTACCCTTGCAAAAGGCTTTTTGCTATAAATGAATGCTCCATGCAGACAATTTTTAGGAGAAGGAATGTCATCCACATAAACAGCCTCTCCTACATCATTTGTTTGATGAGTAAGATAGTTGTTTGCTTAATGGAAGCTCTCAACAATGAATCAAAGAAGCTATTTGAAATTGATGTAAGTTAAACCAAAAAGAAATTTATAGCGGGAAAAGAAAAAGTGTAGTGTCAGTCCATAACCATGACAAAGTGGACAACTTGTGATTTTGGAACAATTCCATTTATTCATTTCTTTATTTACTAGTTGGGAAAAACAAAAGGTCTTCAAAAGGAAAATTTTCACAAATTACAGTATTTGCTTGCTCACACGGAGAGAGAGAGAGAGAGAGAGAGAGAGAGAGAGAGAGAGAGAGAGAGAGAGAGAGAGATCATGTTCTCACCAATAAAATTTATAATACTTCAAGACGAGAAGTAAGAAGAAAAAAGAGTGAAAGATTATTCAAGTAATCAACTTCAAGAACACAAACCTCAATAAAACCACTTAAAATCCCCATCCCACATGCTACCAAAAATAGCACCGTGCACAGATAAGATAAATGTAAATTTCATAAAGGAAGCATTACCTAGACTGCAATATAATGTAAAAAAGATCACATAATGTATTATGAGAAATGGTATACAAACCAGAAGCTTGAAGAGCAGCTCCAGATTTTGTAACTGGCTCACCAATAGGATGATATTCTTTATTTATTCGAACCACCTGCTTTGATGATGATAACAAAGTAGGGAATTTAACAGGATCCTTCCAGTCATAATTATGTTTTAATTTTTCATCTTTGAACATTGAGGTACTAAAATATCCATCCGACCATCCATTACAAAGGTTGCTTATTAAGGGGCTAAGAAAGTCGAAAAGAAAACCAACAGCCAAGCTTGACCTATATGCAGGGTTTCGAGTCCCATCTTCAGGTACCACAGTAGCTTTAACTAATTTAACAGCTTCAAACAGAACATTAATAGTCAACAATTTTCCAGTTAAAAATTCCTCAACTTTCCTTGCTTTAATTGCATGTTTGGTTCCAAAAGCACCAAAAGCCAACTGACAGATATTTAACACAGTTCCACCAGATGATTTTGAGTAGGAAACTTCAGCCAAGAAAGCAGCATTCAGATAGGGCAAAGCATTTCCAAGGGGCCGTGGTGCAGCTCTATAGGTTTCAAATAATAACTTACTATCTCCAGGAGATCTGTTCTTAATTGATTCACAATATGGGATTTTAACAGTCAAGAGTACACTTTCGGAATCCAAGGGAGGCCTTTCCAAAAACTCCTCCAAGGTAAGCGTTAAAAGCATGGTACCGGTTATTACATCAACAAACGAACTGGCAGCAAGAAGTATTGTAGCAATATCTGAAGGAAAATGTTTCCTTTGTGCCATCACCAAATTTCCCCCAATGCTGCCAGTATTTCTAACAAATTTGGAAGCAATTTTCTCCATATGAGCCGCTATTTTTTTGAACACCATACTACTTTCTGAGAGATGTTCACCTTTCCTTTCTTCCTTCAAAGCTTCAATAGCTTTAGAAATGGTCACAGCAGCCCCAATTTCAATCCCAGACCGATCCCTCCTAATGATTGAGAGCTCAGGAATATACCTGAGATCAATGTATTTGTCATGGTGTTCTATGTCCTTATAATAACCAACACCTGTGTTACCAACCAGCAGTTTCATCCAGACTCCATTGTTGGCATTAACTGTTTTTAATAAGCTCTGAAGTTCTTCAAAGCTAGAAGGTTGGTACCAAGAGCATCTTTCAGAATCCAAAAGCAAGGAAGATTTTACTTCCCTTTTTAAAAATTCAGGGAAAGTGCAAATCTGATTATTACGATTATACAATGGTAACCTGCTTATCTTTACTTCCTGAAGCTCTTCCTTCTTCCAAAATGAGTTAAATCCCAAATCCTCCATATCAACATCAGCTGCAAAACTTTTGCATGCATCAGCAATGGGTCGATACCCGGTACAGCGACAGAGATTTCCTGCAATAGCTTTTTCAGCTTCAATGACTGTCAGCTTGGAGAATCCTGGAGAGGGTTCTGGTCGATCAGTCTTCTCAGCATTAACAAGTGCCCCAAAGAGTGAAATGCACATTCCAGGAGTACAAAAACCGCACTGGGAAGCATGGAATCCAGTGAACCTTTGATGAATTGAGTGGTACCCATCTTTGCTATTACCCAGGCCTTCAGTTGTTGTAATTGAGCATCCATTTATACTGCAAAGCAGTGTGAGACATGAGCTAATTGTAAAATCCTCAACTTGGTCAAGCACTGGATCGTACTTGGAGAGCAGAACAATACAAGCACCACAACCACCTAAAATCATAAATTATCACACATATTGAGAAACAAAGTTAAATGTTCAACAGTTTCAACTTGTTCAAGTAATCTCCATTGCAAAGCCTGCGCAATTATATACTTGGCTACAGTGAAAACTCTTTAAAGATATGCCTAAAGTTATAAAAAAAAAAAAAAACTTTCCTTCAACTGACTAGAAACTTTTCCTCTAATCTCCAAAATAATTATCCTAAATTTTTATCTCGGCAGGCCACTGAAAATAATGTTTCAAGGTTTATATGCATTATGAGGTGTAAATTAAAGGGAGAAAGAGAAATTGGTACTATCCACTACTTTGTTTTCTCATCAAAGAAACATGAACATTATTCTCCGAGCAAGCACACACTATTAAGATGAAAATAAACAGAAAAGAAGCAATCTAAACATCAACTAATATCAGAACAACCTATTATGGTTTTCAGAAAACAAATCAACTTATTTCCAGAATCTTCAAAAACAACATATAAATTGAAAGAACAAGCAAAACCCATTTACACCAAAGTATCAACAGCCCCTTAGGAGTCAATTTGAAAACCAATTAGTCCTCCAAAATCAAATTACCCCATATTCAAAAATCTACACATACAGGTAAAATAAAAAAGAAAGGGCAAGAAACAGAGTACCTTCACCACAACTGAGCTTAACACTCTTGAAACGGGTCTGGGAACGCAAGAACTCAAGCAAAGTCGTAGAAGGATCAACAGTTAAGAGCTCAAATCTTTGCCCATTAACAGCAAAAACCAGAGTGTTGGTTCTTGTTGGTCTTGCTCTATCTTGCTCCATTTCAGTGAGTGAGGGAGACACAGAAACTGAAATATAGTGATATAAAATAAACAACAAATACAGTTAATGATTGTCACAATCAAAGGAACTTATTGATTGGATATATGTTAATAATGGGTTCTACTCCATCATTGGATTCTATAGAATCAAAAGCAACATTTTTTATTTTTTATTTTTATTTTTTGCCAAATAAATCAAAGTAACTTAAGTAAGTGCATCAACAACAATGCACTTAGTATCAATCTCTATTATAATATAAACAAAATAATTTAATTTTTTATTTTAATTTATTTATTGTTAATAAATAAAAACAATAATTTATTAATAATTTTTAATAAATTATTAAAAACAATAATTTTTATATCACTCTCTATATAATTTTTTATTAATAAAATTATTTTTAAAAAAATAATGAGGAGATAAAATAAAAAATAAGTAAATAAAAGAATGAAAGAGAAATTAATAAAAAATTAGTTAGAAGCCACTTTCTCACTCCTTATATATTTAATGAGGGAAAAAGTGGTTTCTTATAAATTTTAAAGAAAGAGTTTAGTTTAGAAGATTGTTGGAAGGGGTTTAAATGAATTTGGCTCCCTATTTTAAAGAATGA
Organism: Vernicia montana; assembly: GCA_949750685.1. Lineage (NCBI taxonomy): Eukaryota > Viridiplantae > Streptophyta > Magnoliopsida > Malpighiales > Euphorbiaceae > Vernicia > Vernicia montana. Next base: position 14,139 of record CATKHJ010059959.1, read on the forward strand.
GTTTAGTTTAAGATGCTATTAGGGATGTTCTAAGGCTACAATAAAACACTTAAATGATTTTTATGACGATAATTAAATTTATATTTAAAAAATTAATTGTGATTATGTTAAAAGAGGTTATAATTAAAGCTAGATTTATTAACGGGTTGAGTTTTAATTTAAAAAATTTAATAAACTTTTTAAATATTTAGACCTTCAATTTGTAAAATTTTTTATATATAAATTAAAACATGTATTCAAATCTAAGAGGGGTAAAATCAGAAAATTTTTATTTGGAAAAGTGGAAATTAATAGGAGAATAAAACAAAGTAAAATATTAATTTTTTTTCTAAACTTTTTAATAGTTTTTGTTTCAAATAATAATAATTAATTAAATTTTTTCATAAAAATGTATTTTTAGTTAAATAATTTTTTATTTATCTTCTATATTTATATGCATGGAAATTAATTAAATAATTTTAATACTTGAAATTATTTATATAAATTTAATTTTGAAAACCAATTAAAAATTTAGAAAGATTAATTAAATAATTTAGCTAATTATATATAGATAATATATACATGTCTAAATGGGTTGGGGGCCAAGGCTACTGCTCGGTGGTGCGCCTCTATTAATTTTTTGTTTTTATTTTAGAAGAATATAATATTTTAATGGGTCTTTTAAAATATTATTGTTATTATTATTTTTAGGTTAAAGAAGGCATGAAATTTATGTGTAAGAATTCAATTTAATTAATTATAAAATTTATGTATTTGAAATAAATTTTGAAATGATACAATCATTTGAATTATATTATTTAGAATAATTGAAGAGTAAAACTAATGGAATTGTTTTCTCACTTTACCATATATAAAAAGAATTATATTTAATTTATATAAAAATATTTTGAATTTTAATAGTTTAATTTATTCAATGAATTGAATTCTTACAAAATTTTTTATTTTGATATTTTTTATTTTTTCTAAAATAATATATTTTTAAATCAAAAGAATTAAGTTTTATTAATTATAATTATGAAAATTAATAAAATAGAAATTCAATTTTAATACGTGGACATTAATAGAGTACAGTAGTATATGAAAATTAACAAAATAAAATTCAATTTAATTACGAAATTTGAGTTAGTTGAGGGCTTTTGAAGGAATGTGGTGTGACTTTGACTGGTGAATGAATGAAAGAGACAGATTCATTTATAAAGCAAAAACAAAAGTGTTATTAATGACAAATTTTAAAGATATGATAATAATTCATCCAAAATAGAATGTGTTAAAATATTTTATATTTCTCGGTAATTACTTTAACTATTTATATCATTTCTAATTATATTGTAAATTTGCTTTTTTTTTTTATTTTTATTTTTTTTTATTATTATAGGAAGGGAATAACCAGCAAAAATATACTAGACTACACAACAAGGGGTAGTCTTCTCTTTTAGCATATCTCACCAAATTGGTAATAATTATTTGTAGTTTTGAAGAGTCGAATCTAAAACTTTTCACTTCTCACATCCTTTTAAGGGAATGAAAAAACCAATCAGACTACGTATGATTAACATAAATTTACTTTTTGTGCAAAAATAAAAATTATTGAAATTATTTTTTAGTTAATTTTATATAGAAGAAAAGTGAAGAAATATAAATATAAAGTTCTTATTTACTTTAAATAAAATAATTATTATTATATCAAATTTGTGAGCCAACCTCTTTATTACTATTGTTGCAACGATAAATACTTAAATTTAGAGTATCAATCACAATATTAAAGAGAGAAAAAAATATATATGAAATAAGAGGAAAATATATATATATGAGATAGGACGAGAATGAATATAATTAAAAATAATATTAAAAGTTGATACCCTTTGCCACTTGATTATTATATTGATTTTTTTATTGTTATTTTTCATTTTTTTTTTTTATATTTATTGTTTAATCTTTTCAGAAGAAATTATCATCAAATAGAGAAAATAAAAGGTCAAAAAATCCTTTTAGGTTTTCAATTAATAAAGAACCATTAATTATTTAAAATTTTATATCATATTTTTAAATATATAAAAAATTTATAAAAAAGAAGTTAGATGCAATAGTGATTATAAAAAAAACACTTCAAATTTCTTTCTGATTTAGCTTTAATAGACACTAGCTTTTTTTTTTTTTTTTTTTTTTTTTTTTTTTTTTAACAATAGAAATTGACACGTAATAAAATTTCTTTTATTCGTTCATTAGTGAGTGCATTAAGATTTGAGAAAAATCCTAATAGAAGCTTATCACCTTATTAAAATTTAAGATTTATAATTTGTCTTACTAAGGGAGTTCCACCGATAAAGATTTTCACCAGGCTCCCCAAAAGCTAGGGGTGTAAATGAGTCAAATTGTTCTCGAGCGGCTCGGTATTCGACTCGATAAAAGTTCGTTCATATTTGATTCGTTTTATAAACGAGTCAAGTTTGAACTTTACTTTAAGGCTTGATGAATAAACGAATCGAGTTTGAGCAAAATTAAACTCAGCTCGATTAGACTCGTGAACATCTTGATTATAAGCTCGTGAACAGACTCGCGAACAGCTCAATTAATAGGCTCGTGAACAGCTTGATTATTATTATTATTATTAATTTAATAATTTTGACACTCTAAAAAATATATTTTAATATTCCTATAAACTTTTTGGTAATTTAATTTGACTAAAATATATATACTCCTGATTAACATAATTTAATATTTCCTTATTATATAATCTAATATTTTAATTTTTAAAAATATCTTTTTTATTAATTAATATCTTTATAATACATGTAATACTCAATTTTATTATTGGATTTTTTTCATTAATTGGATGTTTTTATTTTTATATTAGTTTTAAGTATTTTTGTTATAGTTATTTTATTAAAAATAAATATTTAGGAAGTCGAGTTTTTTGATAAATCATAAACGAGTTTCAAAACGAGTCAAACTCGAGTTTGAGTTTAGCTCAATTATAATTTATTAATAAGCCGAACTCAAGTTTAAACGAGCCGAGTTTGAACATAATTTTCAAGGTCGATCCAAACTCAAGCTTGGAAAAATAAAATATCGAGCCTAGTCTGAATAAGTTAAAATTCGGCTCGATTACAGCCCTACCCAAAGCCATGTACAATTCCTATATAAGTACATGAAAAGTAATCCTAATTTTTTAATTGGTCCCCAAAACTTATTAACATCATATTTTTCTCATAAAATTTTATCTATTTTATAGAATGTCCCTTCACATTTTTCAAAATTTTATTTTTATATAAATATTTTAAGTATATTTCAAAAAATATATACATTTAGACCCTCTATATTTCAAAATTTTTATTTATTACAATATATTTCATATTTTTATTTTTAAAAGTATATAAGTCTTAAGTTCTTTAAATTTTTTATTTTTTTTTTCTTCTATATAAATATTTTCATATATAACTATATGGTACTTTAAAAAAATTATATTATCTCGATAAATTTAACTTTTTTGTCTTTTTCATTTTTATTTTGGCCCCTCCAATTTTTGAAAGCTGATTATTCTCCTGACCTTGGTCAACTCATAATGCAAAATGTTCGATATATCATTCAAAATCTCATTTCAGTCTCATTCAAGCGACACATATTAATTAAGAGTTGATTACACAAATTATATTGTGAACTCAGGTCCATGTAGCATTGTGGACCTAGGTGTCCATGTCAGTTATTAAAAAAAAATCATTTTAATTATCTTCCCCGCTGTTTCTTCTTCATTTAAAAAAAAATAAGAAAAAATTGTCAGTGTGCTTCTTCACTTCGCTCTCTCTAACTTATCACCATCGCATCTCTCTCTTTGTTCAAGCGTTTTCAAATCGCTTTCTCTTCAATCTTTCTGGCATCTTTCTCTCTGTTCGAATCACTCTTTTTTTTTTGTAATCTCAATAAGTTTTTCGCCATTTTTTTTTCTTTTTTTGGTTAGTTTTTGTTTTAATTTGTTATTTTTGTTATTTTATGTTCGTTTATTGATGTTTTAAAGTTATCATGTTTTTTATTTTAGTGTTTTCTAATTTTTTTAGTGTCATGATGTTTTGAATTTTTAGGATTTTGTGTTTTCAAATTTGTTTGTATAATTTAGTTCAATTTTTAGGGTTATATTTTGTCTAAATGTCTTTGTTTTGACAATGTGAGCACATTTAGTTTAATTTGTGTTTGAATTTAGTTAAATGTGTCATTTTTTAGGGTTTGTATATGAAACCAGTTCTTATGTAAGTAAAGATTGAGATTGTTGATGAATATAATGCATGTAATAGATGAACTTGTAGTTTATGATTGATGAATTTATACTTTGTTTTATATATATACTATATTTAATTTTATTCTCGCAATGTTCATGACAGGCTATTAATTTTTAAAACATTTGATGAAGTTGTGCTTTATATGTAATGAATCTATGATATATAATTAATGAACATATGCTTTATATTTTGATGAACATATGCTTTATAATAAGTGTTTATGTTCACAAGTTAATTTTGTAATCAGATGCTATACTTTAAATTACTATGAACAATATTCTTTACAAGTGATGAACTTATGCTTTATATCTTATGAACCTATACTTTATAACTAATGAACCTATCCTCTATGATCTATGAACTTATGGTTTATGATTGATTAATTTATGCTTTATGATTCATAAGTATTTTTTTATTCCCCATATGCAAGATTGATTATAATAAATCAAATTCATATTTATGATTTGTAATATGTTTTGTTTTATAGTAATTTCACTAATTTGGCTGTTGAGTTTTTGTTCAGAATAATTTAGCTTGATTATTTGATCATTTATTTGTAATTTTCTAGGAGAATAACTCTTGGTCTTCATGGATAAGCCAACTAATGATGATCAGCAGCCTCAAAGTACAAATGTTGTTCCTCGTAGGTGATTTTTACTTAGTCCTTTTCTTTTCTATTATATGTTAAATTAGTATGAGTGGACTTTTAATTTTGTATATTATTTAATAACTGTCAGTTTCATTAAACTTCAACTTTAGGTTCATTACTTATCAAGGTTTTTTTTTTTTTTTTTTTATTTTTTTTATTTTTTTTTATTTTTTATGTTCTAGATTAATTTAGAAGTTTAGGTTTTATAAATACTCATTTGCTTTTTCCACAAATACCATGTTCATTAGTTATAAAGTTGTAATACCTCAAGTTCACGTGTGCATTCATTCAATCCTTTATATGAGATACTAGATGTATATCATATATATTTATGAGCCATGAGTTGTATGTTAAGTGTTATATGATGATTATGTTGTAATTGTATTAGAATGAGGCTAATGGGATGAGTTTATGGCTGTATATGGTGAATTAGAGGTTGTTTTGAAAGTTTTGGAGTGTGAACGCTCGTTCATAGTCCTGAACTCTCATTCATGGACATGAATGCTCGTTCATATGGTTGAACGTGCGTTCAGAAAGCCTCTACGTGAACGGTAGCAAATTGAGGAAATGGAGATGAATGTTCATTCACAGAACATGAACGCTCGTTCATCAATTTGAAGGCTTGTTTATAAACCTTCTGTGTGAATAGTTAAAGCTAAGGAATATGAGATGAACGCTCGTTCATCATGTCGGGCCTGAGCATAATTGACGGGCTATATAAAGGAAATTAATCCACAAATCAGTTTATTTAAACCATTTACTCCTCCCAAACCCTAAAACTTTAAGAGAAACACCAGACCCACCCACATTAAGTGCTAGAAACTTCATTAATTGCCTCAATTAAGGGATTGAAGGTTGCTAGAGATCATCCTTTCATCCATTGTTGAAGCATTTATTGAAGAGGTAAGTTAGGATTTTAAATTTCTTTCAAGTTTCTCTTCCTTTCTTGTTTGAGTCTATATTTGGGGAAGGAATAGGACTAAATCATGAGATTAGTATATGTATAGTGATTAAGAGCATGAGTTAATCTATCTATGTGTCTTTGTTGTGTTTATGTGAATAGTTCCTCCTAGAAGACATGATGAGGAACATAATGGTTGTAATAAGCCATATTGTTTGATATGATTGAGGACTTTCTTATAGTAATAGAGCATTCGTTTTGGCTAAGGTGAGTAAAAAATATACTACTATTTTTATATTTGAATTCTTAAGGCATAAAGCCAACTTTCTTGTATGAGTCACTATGAGAAAAAGTATGAGAATTGTTTGTTGAACCATAATTGCTTCATGAAACTTTATAGGTTCTTAATTATCCATTTGCTAATTATTATCATTTATGAGAACCATGAGAACCATATAATGTTTATATACCTATGAGTATGAGAACCTCAATTATTCTATCTATATATTGATAACCTTTAATGGTATAGAAATTCCCGACTGATGTGGATTAATCATCAGACATTGTGCACATTGTAACCCAATGGATAGGGTATAATATCCTACCCCTATCTAGGAGGGGTAAATTGTCCTAAACGTGAAACCCGATCAGTTTCATGTATTTACGAGGAAGAGTATGTTAATTACATCTCTACTCTTATTATGAGGAAGAGTATGCCCACCCAGCCTCTACTCTTTATTACGAGGAGAATATGCTAATAAAGTGCCTCTATTCCTAACATGTCATGAGAATGATTTCTATTTACATTTATATATGAGTTATGTACATATCTATTCTTGTATATTACGAGTTATTAATTTTTACGAGTTATATGAACCTCATTGCTATATTGTAAGTCATTTGACGAATTATGAGCCCTACCATCCTTGTGAGCTAGCCTCGAATTACCTAGCCTCACAAGTATGATAGTATATTCTTTAGTCACTGCTTTATCTCATTAGTGATTTCATTTTTTTCAGAAGATTAGAAGTTTATTAGCTCGGTTCTTCAGGCATTCTTCATTCTAAAGAACCATTTTAATTAATGTAATTTCTCCTTATTATTAATTGTAATTGAAGTACACTTAGTGCTCCATGAGTATAAAAGGAGATATTCTTTTGGCCTTTATGGCAATTACTTTAATGATAATATATGTATAAACTTATTATTATTACTAGAATATTATGAGATGTATGAGATTATGAGTATATGTATGCGTTCAGGTTCTGATCTTGGGATGTGTATGTGTTAGTTGTTATGATGCTATGAGGATTATGTGTTTAGATGGGTTCTACGGGTTTTCGGTGGCCTTATGCCTATCTATGCCTTAGGACTGTCACAGTTACGAAGTTAGGCTGTGACAAAGTTGATATCAGAGTATAAGGTTAAGTCTAGTTTAGACTATATGAGTCATAGAGTATGTGAGCACCATGGAGCATAGGAAATTTCCTCTACGTCTATTGAGTTATCATTTATATGTAGATCCGCATTATCTTATATGTGTTATGTCTTCTTTTGTTTGTTATGTTATAGATGCCTCCTAGAAGAGGAAGGGGAAGAGGTAGACATAGACGAGTTCCTCTTGGGAATGAATGCACCAGATGTGGCTTTAGATGCCATTTCCATTCATGAGGAACCACTTGAACCACCAAGGGCTAGACGCCGAGTTCAAGCGGAAGGAGTCGATGTTCCACCAAGAGGTGATGATGATTTGAGGCGTGATAATGAAGAACTATGCCGAGAATTGATGGAATTGAGGCGATTAAGGAAACAAGATGCTAATGTAGCACTACCGCCTCCTCCTCCATTGGTATTAGAGAGAATGCCACCACCATCGGCTCCTGTAAATGCTCCTATTCCTAGGCATGTGGCTAGGAGGGTAATTGATGATGGTGGGGTGACCATGTATAGTTTCTTGAAGATGGGACTTTCGAAATTTCATTGGGAGTATGGGGAAGAACCACATGGATTCCTTGAGTCAGTTGAGAATGTGGTGAGACGATTGTCTTATTTTGATGCAAGGGCAATCTAGTTGGTAGGACTTTTACTGAAGGATAATGCTTGGCATTGGTTCCAATGTCATATGGAGAAACAACTATATGAGGAAGTGCCACCAGTATGGGAACAATTCAAGCAAAATATGATTGATGAGTTCTTGGGTGAGGGAGAAAGGGAAAACAGAATAGCCCAGTTTGAGAAGCTGAAACGGCAAGGCATGTCAGTGACTGACTATGCTAAAGAATTCACTCGGCTAAGCAAGTTTGCCCAAGAGATAGTGCCTATAGAAGCAACAAGGATAAAAAGGTTTTGAAGGGGGTTGATTGCGCCTTTGCACAATGTACTATGTGCCATTGAGTTTTCTTCCTTGTCCAAGTTGATTGACAAGGTAAAGAAAATGGAATCTAAGAGCAAGGAGGATAGGGTAGATAGAGACCAGAGGAACAAGAACAAGCCCAAGGGTTTTGGTAATCCGAGTAAGGGTGGAGGGAGTAGTTCCAAAGTGAAGATAGTTGAACTTGTTACTTCTACTATGGTTCAGAGTCACCACAGGGGGATTACCCAGAGTAGAGGACAATCTAGAGGAGTATCAGTGGCTTCTGCTTCAGCCACCAGTTCTGCACCTAGACATGAGTAGCAGAGTTATAGCATACCTACTTGTACCACTTATGGACGGAAACATGCGGGAATGTGTCGAATGGTTATGGGAACCTGTTACAAATGTGGTCAGGCAGGGCATTTCATCAAAGGTTGTCCTTTTTAGGGAGATAATCAGAGTACACCTGCTACTTCTTAGCCTATAGTACAGATGGCTAGACCAGTTCCTAGGAGCTTAGGGGGTAGAGGAAGAGGACAAGGCTAAGTACCCGGAACCAATCAAGTTTTAGAAGGCAGAGGTAGAGGCATAGTATTTTCCATGAACCAGCAGGAGGCCTATGCTTCAAATACTACAGTGACAGGCTACCCAACATGTATAAGCTAGAGTTCTATTTGATTCGGGTGCTACCCATTCTTTTGTTTCACCCTGTTTTACTAAGATATTGGGAAATGGTAGGGAGATCATGAGTAATCCCTTAGAAGTGTCCACACCTTTAGGGGAAACAATAGAGGTGAAACATATGTACCCTTCATGCATAATAGAAATTGATGGGAGAAAGCTTTCAAGTGAGTTGATTGAGTTAGAAGTGTTAGACTTTGATGTAATTCTTGGTATGGATTGGTTGTCCAAACACCATGCTCAAATAGATTGCCATGAGAAAAAGATAATGTTCAAGCTACAAGATGAGAGTAAGTGTATGTTTCAAGGGGATAGAAGTGAAGTGCCTTTTAACTTGATATCGACCATTGGGGCGATAAGACTTCTCAGAAAGGGGTGTCAAGGATATTTAGCACATTTGATTTATATAAGGGAGACTCTTAATAAGGTGCAACAAATACCCATAGTTAGTGAGTTTCCAGATGTATTTCAAGAAGAGTTACCAAAGTTGCCACCCAAAAGGGAGATTTAGTTCAATATCGAACTTCTTCCTGGTACGCAGCCAATATCCATTCCTCCTTACAGAATGGCACCTGTAGCGTTAAAGGAACTGAAAGCACAATTGCAAGATTTGTTGGATAAGGGATTTATAAGGCTGTGCAGTTTGCCATGGGGTGCTCCAGTCCTCTTTGTGAAGAAGAAGGATGGATCACTTAGGCTTTGCATCGACTATAGGCAGTTGAACAAAGTGACGATCAAGAACAAGTATCCTTTGCAAGAATAGATGATTTGTTTGATCAATTGCAAGGATCAAGTCACTTCTCCAAGATTGATCTCAGATCGGGCTATCATTAGCTAAGAATTAAGAATGAGGATATATGCAAGACTGCTTTTAGAATGAGATATGGCCATTATGAGTTCACAGTGTTACCCTTTGGGTTGACCAATGCTTCTGCAGCATTTATGGACTTGATGAACTGGGTGCTCAAGCCATATTTGGATAATTTTGTCATTGTTTTCATCGATGACATCCTTATCTACTCCAAGAGTAGAAAAGAGCATGAAGAGCATATGAGAGTGGTATTGTAGACCTTAAGAGAGCATCAACTATATGCCAAATTGTCAAAGTGTGAGTATTGGCTTGATCATGTATGCTTCCTAGGTCATGTGGTTAGCAAAGATGGCATTCATGTAGATCCTAAGAAGATTGAGGCAATGTTGAGTTGGCCTAGATCCACAAATGTGACATAAGTTTGTAGTTTCCTTGGTTTGACAGGTTATTATAAAAGATTTGTCAAGGATTTCTCTAAGATAGCTTCGCCATTAACCAAGTTAACTAGAAAGAAAGTGAAGTTCCAATGGATGATGATTGTGAAGAGAGTTTTCAAAAACTCAAAACTTGCCTCACTACAACTCTAGTACTTGCATTGACGGAAGGATTAGGTGGATTTGCAATATATTGTGATGCTTCAAGAGTGGCACTTGGATGTGTTCTTATGCAACATGAGAAGGTGATTTCATACGCATCAAGACAATTGAAAAAGTATGAGATGAATTACCCCACACATGACATAGAGATGGAAGCAGTTATCTTTGCTCTCAAGATATGGAGGCATTATCTTTATGGTGAAAAGTATGAAATCTATATCGATCACAAGAGTTTGTAGTACATCTTATAGCAGAGGGACTTGAACCTAAAGCAAAGGAGATGGGTAGAACTACTCAAGGATTATGATTGTCAAATTTTTTATCATCCCGGGAAAGCTAATGTGGTAGCGGATTCCTTGAGTAGAAAATCGATGAGGAGTTTAGCCTATCTTGCAGTGGGGAAGAGACCTTTGATAAAAGAGTTGAAGGAGTTATTTAACAAAGGGTTGCAATTTGAGGTTTCCGAATCTCAAGTATTGATTGATCATTTTCAATTGAAACCCAAGTTGATTGACGAGATTAAAGCATCACAAGATGAAGATTCCTCACTTGTCAAACTGAAGAGAGAAGTATTAGCAGGTCAAATAACAGAGTTTGAGTTGAGAGATGATGTGTTAATGCATGGAAGAGGTTATGTCTACCGGATGTGAATGATCTTAGAGAGAAGATCATGAAAAAGATCCATCAAGCACCTTACAATGTTCATCAAGGTTCAACCAAGATGTATCATGATTTGAAAGATTGTTATTGGTGGCCTAGTATGAAGAAAGATGTAGCTACTTTTGTGTCTTTTTGCTTGACATGTCAATAAGTGAAGTTTGAACACCAAAAGCCATCCGGCCTATTACAAGAGATCAAGCTACCCGAGTGGAAGTGGGAGTGCATTACAATGGACTTTGTGGTAGGGTTACCGAAGAATTTTAGAGGCTGTGACTCTATATGGGTGATAGTTGACAGATTGACTAAGTCAACTTATTTTATAGAAGTAAAAACAACCTAAATAGTAGCCCAATATACACAGTTATATTTGAATAAGATTGTGAGCTTGTCATGACTTGACTTTCGAGCCGCGACGATCCTAAGGCATGGGTAGGCTTAAGGCCACCGAAAACCCATAGGAACCTTACCAATCAATCATTCATAACGGTATCATGTAATTATATCACATACAATCTCCCAAGTTCTAAACCTGATAACCATGCTAATCCATATTCATTAATAACATTCTTAATTCATATATATAATATCATCTTACAATAGCTTAATGCCTTAAAAACCAAAAGAATATCATTCATACATGTACCATGAGGCATCTAAAGGTTTGAGTCATCATCTTTACAAATAATAAATATAAAGAATGAAGCTTTACATTAATCACCCAAGTTTATGAGGAAGAAGAAGAACGCCTTGGAAACCGAAATGATAAACTATAGCTCACCTAAAAACTGGAATCATTAATGAGATAAATCAGTGAGTAATGATTATACTACTATACTTGTGAGGCTTAGTGATTCAACGATAGCTCACAAGAAAATTTTATGGTTCGTACAATAATAATAGTTCATAGGGTTCATTCATCATATACATGTCATATTTAGCAGAAATAGCAATAACTTGAATAGAGGTTCATAAGTCTTAACGTTCCCTATGAGAATGAGTATTTTCCAATAGGCGTTACCGAGAACTGAGAAATAGAACATATTCAATCATAAACATTAGAGGTAGAGGCTCTTCTATACGGAGCATACCCTTAATCTCTGTGCAAGATTGATCAGATCTTATGGCTAGGACGACAAGCCCTTCCTAGCTAGGACTTGGATACTTTACTCTATCCAACGGAGTACATCGTGCATAATGCCTGATGTCTTACCCCACATCAGAGTTGGGGTTTTCTACTTTGGTTCATGGTCATATAGGTTTATACAAAGGATATCATGAATCATAGGTCATTATCATGCATAGGTTCTTAAGAGGTTCATGTCATAGTTATGCAATAAACATGGTCTTGGTTCAATCATGGTTCATGGATACAATGAATTTGATATCACAAATAAGGATATTCAACAATAATCAATAATCATTTGGAAGTTCATGAAAAA
>CATKHJ010060051.1:0-10549 GCA_949750685.1 Vernicia montana
CTTTCAATCAAATTAATCATATAAAAATTCATACAACAATCAAAAATCCAAACCGAGCAACAAACACACAACACAAACAATTGCATTGATTCATTCCCATTATGATTACTATCATGCACTATATATAGAATACATATATTCTATATCATTTTATAGCTTAAATGGGCTATGGATATCTCGGGTATTACAATAAAATGTATTCTAAGTAATATATGTGAATCAAATATGTGTTATGAATGTGGAATGATAAAAGAGTATGTGTAAAAGAGAAATTGATTCTATATGTGTAAAGACATGTGCATATATATATATATATAAATGTATATGATTAGAAATAAGTCTTGGTAATAATTGTTTATTAAATACTGATAAAATCAATATGTTTATTGTTTATCAAAAGTTTTGTGTGATGTGATTATAAGTCCTGAGAAAGATAAACGAAAGAATAGTTAGATAGGATAATCTGATAATGAGATAAGATTTTACGAAAAGGGTGATAAGAAGTAGAGTTGAAAAGGGCGGAAATGATGAAAAGCAGAACATAAAAAGGAGTATAAGAAGATTTAATGGTAATAAAGTTTAATTGAGTAACTAAATTTAGTCTATAGTGTTTAATAAGTTAAGATGAATGATATAGGCAATAATAAACCTTGGATGTGATAAGATGAGAAAACTATGATGTGATACAGTAAAGTGATAAGTATTAAGTTAAAAAAATAAAGTGCAGAAAAATAGTGTGTGTCAAACTAGAAGGAAGTTGTATAGTAAAATTTCCAATTGATGATGCGTAGTGAGATGTTAATTCGTATCATATTGAGATAAGAATTGATATATATAATTTCTCAATGGAAGACAAAATTTGGGAGCACTTTTGATAAAGTTAAAAGTATAAGGAATATTACTGAAAAACAATATACAGAATAGGAGAATATAGTTTGATGCAAAAATCTTAATAATAAAAGTTTTTATGAGTATTCATCGATGAATGGAAGTATCTAAGATTAGCTAGAATACGAATTCTTAAAAAGAGATATTTATAAAGAATTAATTAAACCTAAGACTGGTTTCCTTATTGACAAAGAGAATGCAAAAAGTATTTAACTGAAAGAGAAGTTATATGAAGATGAATATGAATTCTAGAACAAAGGCATATCAATATATACACATAGAGAATGAAATAAATTTACTTGTAGGCAGTATCAAGAGTATTCAAGAAATGAATGTGGAAAAGAGAATAAGAGATATAATTGAAATGTTAACATTTTTCGTGAGTATGACTGAATCTACTAGTTTGAGCAATTGAGATAGAAACTAGGACGCCAATGTTTAAGTATGTCAGAGAATTGCAATGGCTGAGTAAAATTACCCCATTGTGCCTATTAATTGAATTGTAAAAGTTAAAAGTGATGAATTATTTTATCTATAATGTATAACTTGCCATTAATCTCATCATAATGATGGACTTAATTGATAAGAACAAATAAACTGAACGAAGTATGAAACAAAAAAAAATAATAAAAATAAAATAGAAAGAGATATTAGAGAATGAAGATTGGGAAACAAGAATAGGGAAATATAAAAAGAAACATTTAAAGATGATATTATAGGTGTTGAGCGAGTATGAAGTATATATTAATTTTAACAAAATGTGAGTTCTAATTTGATCATGGATGTGTCATTAGGTATATGATTAGCCAAGATGACATACGAATAGATTTTAGGAAGTACATGGATTTGCAATTATTTTAAGACTTGTGAGTAGAAGAATAGAAGTAACAATAATATACTAAGAATTTGAGGAAAAGTAACGTAAACTAAGGATAAGTGATATATAACATTAAGATATATACAGTAAATAATTATGGCTATAGATTAAATATGTTAAGGAGAGATTTTGAACTCTAGATGGAGAATTCATAATACATAGTAATTGGAAGTATAATGCCCAAGGTTTCCATAGCTCATTAGAGTTATGATAATACCATAGAATATAAATTTTAGGGATAATGTGACAATAAAATAGTGATGGGATAAAAAGGAACTCTTTTGATACTAAAAATGTTATTTGTTTATTTTTTAAAGTATAAATGTTTATATGTATTTTATTGAATTAATTAAGGTAATGTGACTATATTTTGAGTTTGTAATGATATGGGAAGGTAAGAATTAAAATGACAAGTAAAAAGAAAGAAAGTTATGAAAAAAATTTAAGTTCGGAAAATGCGCACGGGTGGGCTTGTTAATGGGCTTTTGGACTCAAGGCCCAAGCCCATGGAATGGCTGGCCCATTAGGGCTCATATTTTAGTGGAACTTAACTACACTAAGGTTAGAATAAGTTAACTATGGTTATAATGGTGAGTAATTGGGTTAGACACCAAAGTTGACTAGAAAGCCACTAAATTTGACTAAGTCCAATTCTTAACAATGACGGAAATCTCATCTCACCACCACCATTGTCCAAGTTCATTTTTCCACATCATTATTTATGCTAAGTCACCATCCACCTAAGAGTGATCTTAGCCATCCATCATAATTGATTATAGCCATCCATCTTGATTGAATCATAACCATTGAGATTGAGATATTAAATCACAACCATCCATTCCATTCATATATAAGTAAAAAGATGTTAATTTCTCACCATTTGCAAATCACCACTAAAAAATACAATTTCCACCAAAAGGAAAAACCTTTCAACTTGTTCATCACCATAGGAGACTAAATTAAAGCATTTCATGGTAAGGATTTGTGTTATTGAGTTATTTCTTTGTTTCTAGCTTAAGCTTGTGGAGTTAGTTGTAAATATATGCTTTTCTTTTGATTTATATGGTTCAATTTTTGTTAAGGGAATTCATGGGAAAGTTAATTTGAATATTTTATGTGATGGAATATGGGAATTTGAGTTAAGTATTTGGGGTTGAGCATGTGAAATTTGGCAAAGGGAGCATGAAACCTAAGTTGGGAATTTTCCAACCTTAGGTTCGGCCAAAACAATATTTTTGGAGGAAGTGTTCTATTTTTTTTTTTTTTTTGTTATATAAGGTCACTTAGGGTGTATAAAAGTGGTTTGGAAGTGTAAAATTGAATTATGGGGATTTTATACAAAACTTGAAAATGTTAGAGGCATAATCCATGTTATAAGGGAAGTATGTGATTTGATTAATGTCCTTGATGTTCGATTGATGATATAGGATTTATATTACACTAATTTCATTATTCAAAGATCAATTTAAGATTTAGTTAAGAAATTTTACATTTTCCCCAAATCACCCCATTATGGCAAAATTTGAGGTTTATGAGAATTGAAGCAATTTAATTTCAATTGATTGATGGATATTGATTGTTTGGATGCTAATTTGATGAATCCATGTTCAATTTGAAGTTTGGATATGAAATCGATAGTTTTCCCCAAATTCTAGGGTTTTTAAGTCAAATTGGAAATTTCAAGATTTAAGCTTGAACTTTTAAAATTGATTGGCCAATTAAGTTTAGAATTGATGCAATTTGATGTTTATAAGGTGACATTGAAATTTGGTTGGTGGAAATGATTTTTTTTTTTAATTTAATTGAAATATACCAAATTAGGGATTTTAAATTTAAGAGTGCATTAGTTCCATTCAATGTTAGAAAATTATTTGCATTGATTCCAATTGAGGAGTATGGGATTAATTATGGAATTGGAAAGGAAAAGGAATTAAATTCTTTGATGGGAAGGTTCGACCAACATAAGGATTTTTGAATTAAAATGTTTATTTTGCTAATGTGTTTATATGCGATGTTGTTTAATGTGTTTGAGTGTATTTTTGATGGTTAATAATAGGAAAGTGATAATAAGGTTGAGTTAGGATGTGGTTAGTGTGATAAAGGAATAGTGATTAATGTGTATTTGTATTGTATGTTTGTAGAACCTAAAGGAAAAGGTATTGTTCGAAATACTGAGGAGACTCATTGTAATTTACGTTGAATATTTCGGAATAGGAGCTAAGGAGTAGAAGGTGAATACTTAATAATATAATATGACTTATGCCATAAATATGAGCATTAATGTTCAATTATTTCCTATTTGAAATGCATTGCAATTCTTTGGCAAGCATTATTTACCTTATTGATTATTGAGCCAAATTGAGAAAAATATTTCTTTATGGAATTTGGCCAAATAAGCCTATATTGCTTTGATCTTATAATGTGATCAATAATGGGAACCTAATTATTTATTGATGTATTATCCATTGAATCATTTTATGGATAGAAAAGGTAAAATATTATAATGATACCATGATAAGCAGAATACCCCTCTTATGTGAGGCAAGACATTGGATCTTGTGCACAATGGTAATGGGACCACATATAGGGTGAGATTATTCGAACCTTAGATGGGAAGGGTTTAAGGTCCCCAATACGTATGACTTGATCAGTTGTGTGTGTGACTAAGTATGTGGGAGTAAGCAAGGCGTATGCCGCCACTCGATTGATTATAGGGGAAACAGACCGTTTTCGAGAAATGAATTGTTTTTGTTAAAGATATAATATCTGTTGTAAATGTGAAAATTGTTCCATAAGAATAATTTTGATTAACATCGCTTTATTGTTTTAAGGAGCCACCATTGTTCATACATCACTTGTTTATCCTGTATAATATTATTCTGTACTCACTGAGCTTTGTCTCATCCCATAGTTCTTGTTTATTTTCAGGACCAATTGCTAGGTCAGCAAGGTAAATTCCAAGTTCTATATCTTCGCTTGGAAATTGCACTGCTATTTTGGTGTTATGGTATATGGTTATGCAATATTTTGGAAGTTTAACTCTAGAGCTCCATGGATTGTTTAATAATAGTAAAATTTAGAATATTATTTACATGGTGTGTGGTTTGGTACAATATTATTACAGTCTAAGCACTTAAGTAATTTATGGGTGAGCTGCGATAAAACTACTGGAAAATGGAGTTCAAAAGTAATAAGCAAGAAAATGGTATTAATCTGATAATTGTTCAATACATAAATGATTAATATGGTAATTGGTAACAAGGAATGGTAATTATGGTTTCGATCTTGGGATGAAGGTAACATGGAAATTGATGGAAGTATATAAATAATAAAGGGGTTCTACGAGTTTAGGTGACTTTATGTCTTCCTATATCATAGGACAGTCATGGTTCAAAGTTGGGTCGTGACAGGAAGATGATAATGATACTTAAAATCAGAGTCAAAGTTGTAATTCAAAGTGGAATGATTTTGTATAAATGGATATTATAATTGACCTTGGCAATATGATGTGGATTTATAGTGAAATATTAAACTATGAATGTATATTGATGTAATTTAAATATTATGATAAATGATGTAGTGTATAGGGAGAATGACAGGATGAATAAGCTCAAAAGTGTAATGTTACGTAAAAGATATAAAAAGTTAAAATAGTTGATAGTAGTGATAGAATGACACCCCCCCCCCCCTCCCCCCTTTTATTTTGATATTCAAAGTGAGTAGAATGAATTGTGAAGATTAAAATAAAATAGAAAGTATTGATATTTAAAGTTTTTAATTTAATATCGAATATAAATTTGATAATGTGATGTGATAATATAAATATTGAATATAAATTTAATATTTTGATATTCAAAGGGTCGTTGTTGGCATTCTACCTTCAAAGACAACTTGATAACATCATTCAAGGTTCAATAAGGTTGGAGTTGAACAACGTTTGCAATCTCTGACTTCAATCCCTAATAAATCTTGCAATTACTTGCTCTTCGGGTTTAGAGATGTCACACTTCATTGAAAAGACTTCAAATTCATTAGCATACTCTTCTACAATCATGTCTTGCTGTCGTAGATTATGAAACTTGAGGAAGGTATCTTGGGGATAGTGATAAGGTAGATACTTACACTTGAGATGTTTCTACGTCTTCTCTCAAGTTGTGATCTTACTTTTTCATTCACGTTTATATTTTCTCTTCAAATTCTCCCACCAAGTTTATCCATGCTTCTTGAGTTTAATTGCCACCACCTTCATTTTATGATTTTTAGGAATGTCTTTGTAATCTAACACTCGTTCTATTGTGTGCATCCATTCAATGAACTCATAAGGTTGCATGCGGCCTTCAAAATCTAGGATGTCAACTTTGACTCCTAGATCTCTACTTTGGTTGCTTTGACGAAGTCTACGATGAAATGGATTTGCTTCTTCATTGGATGAATCATCTTTAAGTTGATATCTTCAATTTCATTATTAGATTGATCTTCATTTGGCGCATGATTAGCTTCATTATGTAGTTCATATTTCTTAAGTCATTGTTGACGTTGTTGAATTTCGCATTGTAGATCTTCAACCATTACTTCTTGAACAGGGCGTTGTCTATTACTTATTCCATTATTTTGACATGGAGGCATCTTCAAATAAGGAATTTGTAGTACCAAAGTTGCTTGAACCAAGAGCTCTAATACCCAATCTTACATCAGTATGAGTAGTACACACTTGATATCTTGAAATTGATAACTTCATACCACGTAGTTGTAGAAAGATCAGAGTTGCATGTAGATTTGTAGAATTCAGCAGAATTATAGAACGAACAATTGTAGACTGAAGAAATATATAGACAAGTAGTTGTAGGAACAATAGGAATGGTAGAGTCACGAAAAAGTCGAAACGATAGAATGGAAGGTAAATGAGGTAGACTCCAATTTAGGCGAGATTAAAATCCCACTACGGATAATCCACACGAACAACAGATAATCCACACGAGGATAGATATAGCCGGCTAAATCACCACCTTGGTAAGCCACTCTAAGGATACATCTACACTCAAAATTCGTTAAGAATCCACCTAAAAAAATAGAGAACACAATATGGGGAGAAAATACTCAACTTTTATTGATACTAAAAAACTGAATTACATATGGTTCTAAGAGCCCTATTTATAGGTTATGTCAAGGGCAAACTAGGAATTAAAAATCTTATAGAATAGAAAATTACAAGCCTTCCAAATTAAAATAACTTCCTAATTTATTAAAAGGATTTTAAACAATTATATATTTTCTATATAGAAAAAACTATAATAGGAAATATATATAAAATTCCTAATAAGAAAATATTTTACTAAAAAGAAAATTAAAAATTCCTATACTCTTATTCGGTGTCAATACATTAATAAGTTTTTAACACTAACACCCACATAAAAGATGAGTGAATAAGATATATATATTCTTCAAATAAGATAGATTTACTAACAAATACTATTTCCACTTCCAAGCCATACATATTTCAAATGGTGATGCATAAACTTCTTAGTGCATATATTTATTTTTGTCCTATAATACTAGCTTATTTAGTATTTATTTATTTTGAATAGAAGGTTAATGAGTGGTAAAATAAAAATACCAACTGAAATTAATTGATAAAATTAAAAGAACTGAATATAATTATATGAAAAAACATTTTTCTTCTCATTATTGTTAGGCTTAATCTATAATGTTTTTTTATGCTAAATACAAGGTCAGCCTTAATCGAATTGAAGCCTTAAGCGAAATTGCAACGAAATATATATATATTTTTTTTACTTAATCATTTTTATTTAAATGATAAAATTACATAATAAAAGTTTTAAATAACAATATTGTCACGACCCTTCTTTGAGCCATGACTATCCTAGGAAATAGAGAGACTTAAGGTCACCTAAACCCGTATAATACCTTATTACTTTTTATTAGCTGCCTTTAATTACCAGTTATCATTACCCCAGAATCGGAACCATAATTATAATCTTTCTTTACCCAATTACATGTTAAGATTAAAAGTTCATTACTTGATACAATTTGTATACTTCACCCTTTTTGAACTCCATTTTCCATTACATTTTTTTCACAGTTCATAATATCATACTTATGTGCTTGGACTGTAATATCATATCATACCATACATATGCATATAACATTCTAATTATAACATTATTACAGACCTTTAAAATCATTGAAGCTCTAGAGAAAACTTCCAAATAACCATTCATACTATAATTAAAATAGCAGAGCAATTTCTCGAGTGAAAGCTAGAACTTGGAATTTTACCTTGCTGGCCTATCAACCAGTTCTAAAAAAAATTAATAACTAAGGAGTGAGACAGAGCTCAGTGAATACATATACAGAATAGACACTATTAGAACAAATAATAATGGTTCCCTTTTTAATCAATAACGATGTTAACCAAAATTGTTCTTATAGAACAAATCTCATATTTATAACAATTAATATATATATATCTTTAGCAAAATTCATTCATTTTCTCGGAAACGGTCTGTTTCCCCCATAATCATTCGAGTGGCGGCTTACGCCTTGCTCACTCCACATGCCTACTCACACGTACAACTGATCAGGTCATACGTACTGGGGTCATTAAATCTTTCCCAGCTAAGGTTCGGATAATCTTACCCTATCCGCAGGCTCCATTACCATTGTGCACAAGGTCCGATGTAATGCCCCACATCAGAGGGTATTCTGCTTATCATTTTATCATTATGACAATATACCATTTCTATCCATGAATTGATTCAATGGATAACATATCAATAACAATTAAATTCCCAGTATACGATCATATTAAAAAGATCGAAATAATATTAGGCTCAATTGGCCAAATGCCATAAAGAATATCTTATTCAATTTGGTTAATTAATTAATAAATAATAATGCTTTGCCAAAGAGTTGCAATGCATTATAAATAAGAATGAATTGAGCATAATTAACTCATATTCAAGGCATAAAAGCAATAATACTATTTGTACTCACCTCAACTCCTTAACTCCTAATATAACGTGACTAAAAACGCGACTCTTTGATATCGCGAATAATTCTTTTTCCTTTCGGTGCTACAATCACACAAATGGCATATTAACTTCTATCTTTTTAATCTTACTAACCATACCTTATTTTCACTTTCCCAATCAAAATCAAACATTACACATAATCACATTACAAAATAATTCATTACATTATACATTCCATATTCTAACCAATAAATCAAGTCAAGGAATTTAATTCCTTTCCTTTTCAATTTTGCAATTAAATTTCATATCTAACACATGAATCAAAGCAATTATATTTTCTATTAATTCATAACATTAATTTATTCCTTAAAAATCAAAACCCCTAAGTAACCAATTCCATCAATTTGGGAAAAAATCATTTTACTTATCCAAATCCCAAATTGATCTTGCAATTATTAAATTACGCCATATTCAAACTTAATTAACCAATCAATTTCAATTAATTCAAGTTAAATCCCAAAATCTCCAATTTACTCCATAAACCCTAGAATTTAGGGAAAAATATCAATTTCATAATTAAACCTTAAATTGAACATGAATTCATCTAATTAACATTCCATTAACTCATTTCCAACATTCAATTGAAATCAATTTACTTTGATTCTTACAAATCCCCAATTTTTTCATAATAAGGTGATTTTTGGGAAAACTTATAATTTCACTTCCAAACCTTAATCATGAAATTAACATCATATTAACCATATATCATCATTCAAACATCAAAAACAATCATCAAATCATATACTTCTCTTATATCATCAATTATGCCTCCAAAATTTTAAGTTTTGTATAAAATCACCATAATTCATTTTGACACTTCCAATCCACTTTTCCATACCCCAAATGATCTTAGATAATATTAAAATTAATTTAGAACAATTCCTCCCCCTATAACTAGAGTAGGCCAAACCATAGGAAATTTTTCCTTCAAATGGTTCTTCATGCTTTACATGCTTATTTCACTTGTATATCCTTCAATTCTTAACTTTAATTTACATAATTCATTAAAAGACATACAAAACATATCCCTCTTAATATTCCTTAATTTAATTAAACCATAGAAATGAAAATAAAAAAGAATAACTTCAATCCAAACACTAAATCCATACTTTAAACCATAACAAGAATCATAAGCACTAATTCTTACCTTAGGCAATTTTAATTGCAAAATTTTGAAACTAAGAACAAGATGAGAGTTTTTGGTGTTGGGAGAGTTTTAGTTTTTCTTCTTTGGCTATAGATGGGGTGGCACAATTGTGAATGGAAGAGCAAAATTTTTGCTTATGTATCATTAACTTTAATGGTGAAGATTTAAGAACTATTTGATCAAATGGCTATTATGGAATCAAGTTGCATGGCCATGATTTGATTAATACCAATGGCTATGATGTGCCTTAGGTGTTATGGTGACTTTACAAAATGATAATGTGTATAAAACAAAATAATGTATTTGGTCTTCATTGTAGGAAAGTAAGATGGCAAATGGTGTAAGTAAGTTGACTAAAAGTCAACTTTGGAGTCTTTTAACCCAAAACCAATTTTTCCACCACCTTCTCTTCTAATTATCATCATATAACTTAATAAAAATTAAATCCTACACATTTAAACATTGTTTGGGCCGGCCATTGCATAATCTTGGGCTTGGAAATCCAAAAATCCATTTTAAGGCCTAACCGAAACATTTCCCCATTTCGTAAAATTTTCCCGTAACTTTCCTTCATTCCTTTTTCAC
>CATKHJ010060095.1:0-55165 GCA_949750685.1 Vernicia montana
TGAAACAAATAAAAATAACACTTCTAATTAGCCATCTCGGCTCACAACAATCATCAATAACTCCAGGACCCCATCTCGGGTCTCCAACTCAACAGTCACAACTAACTCCAATATCGACTAAATTCTCCAATTTACTAATCATCATCATAATCAAACTCAATTCATAAATACTCTTTTAATAATATCATAATAAAATTCATAAATTACATTTTCGTAAAATCATATCCACTAAATTCCTGCAATTCCATAAAATCATCACAATCTCATAATTCAATTCTTTTTATCAATTTAAACCCGAATATACATAAATATACGCAAAAGCGATAATTTTCGGGTAATTAGAAACACTGCAAATAAATCAATAATTTAGCGTTTCAGGCTCACCGGGGTCGAATTCTCGGAAACTAACTCCGGAATCGCGACGTACAAGAAAAATACAAATTTCTAGAAATTTGGGGTCACTGGTTCACAGGCGGCGCGTGGAGCCCACGCTCCGGCGACCGGCCGGCCACGCGCCGCCGCCACTGGCGGCTGCTAGAGTCGAGAACCATACCATTCGACTCGATTTCACGCCAGGAGCTCAAATATGTTGCTCACTCTCCGCCACTCGCCGCCAATTCACCGAAAAATGCCTCGAAAGGTTCGGCCACTCATTTTCCGATCTCCCTCTCCGGTCGGTCTTAGGTGGCGAAATTGGTATCAATGGAAAGCTCTTGCCACAAGGAATCGACCAGTACCAATCTCGCTCGATTTGGCCGCCGAAATCGGCTTCGAAACCTTTGGCGCCGGCGAGCTCCTTCAAGCTGAGCGTGCACCGTCGTCTGTCATCCGTTCCCGTCGCCTCTGCACCTACGGTGATCGCCGGACACCAGGCTACTCGATGGCGGTGGCTGTGTCGTCGGAGGATCACCGGTGGTCGGACAACATCTCTCTCTCTCTCTCTCTCTCTCTCTCTCTGTCGCTCTCGTTCTCTCTCTCCCGACTTTCTCTTCTTCTTTTTTTTTTTTCTTTTTTCTTTCTTTTTTTTAACTAATAATAATAATAATTATTATTATTATACTAACTTTTATTACTAATAAAACTATATAATAAAAATATAATATTTTCAAAAAGATAAATAAAAAAAAATCAGGGTATTACACTAGTGGCGAAGAAGAAAAAAAACCTAGCAAAGCTTTCTAAGAGAGAAGAGACTAAAGAGAAGAGAACTTACTTAATTTTCCTTTCCACTTATTTCTTTTTACTTATTAAAATTTGATTTTTTGGATTAACAATTTCGAGTATACATAAATTAAAAAGGTAAAATGTCGACGAGTTTATTCCTTACACGATATTAATTTTTTTTCTCTTTTTAATGCTCAAAAAAAATTAGAAGGATAAATTTTTTTTAAGAGATATATTATATATTAATTATAAATATCTAAATATTAATATAATACATATATTAATTATAAATATCTAAATATTAGTATAACTTAATATGAATAGAAAATAATTTAAAACAGACTAAATACTTATCGTCCCCGCACACAAAGATAAAGTCAAAAAATGATAAATGAAACTCAAACTCAAAATTTGATAAATTTGAATTGGTGGATTTTAAGATTTTATTTATTAAATTGGATTTGAACTGATAAATGATAATATACCAATTTTGTGTATCATCCGCCTTTTTTCATTGTTTATTTTTGGATTTCGTTTTTTTTTTTTTTATATATATAATTAAATATCTCAATTTTTATCTTACTGCTACACCAAATTAGCAAGGTCTCATTAATAGTTATGCTTTCTACCATGAACTTGATTTTTTTTTATCAATTAATTCTTATAATTTTGTTTTCCCTTTTCCATTGTTTCATGGGTGTATTTTTATCATTTTTCTCTTCCTATAAATACTCGAGTCCAATAATTAAAAGATGAGTATGGAATTACTTCATATTGTTGATAGGGTTCTCATAAAAGATAGGACCTATAGACATGAAAAAGTTGGGTTAAGGGCTCCCGAAACTTTGACGCTCAAATTAGTGAGTTGGTCTAGTAAGCTGAAAGTATATAGAGAGAGATGGTCTATAGAGAGAGAGGTTCTAATCTCCTATACATTTACCCTTACCTATATATAGAGGAAAATAAGAACTCTCTATGTGAAGTCATTTTTTGTCATCATCAAAAGTCCAACACTCCCTAGTTTAATTGAACACATCAAAGAGTATGCTAAGGGAGTATATACATTCTCTCATTGCTTGTGATTTTTTTTCCTTTAGATGTCTTCAAGTAATATGCCTCATCGAGAAAGGTCTTTAAAGATCTACCTTGCTCGAAGGTCTTCGTCTGATATGCCTCGTCAATCGAGGATTTTAGGAATCTACATCGCTTAAAGGTCTTCATTTGACGTGTCTCGTTGACCAATAACTTAGATAATAATATGTCTCGTCAATTGAGAACTTTAGAAGTCCACTTCGATTCTTCGGATAATTTGCCTCGCTGATTGAGGATTTAGAAATCCACCTCACTGACCGATGTTTTCGGATAATCTGTCTCGCTAACCGAAGACTTAGAAATCCACCTCGCTAATAGAGGTCTTCGGATAATCTACCACACTGACCGAAGACTTAGAAATCCATCTCGTTAACCGAGGTCTTTGGATAATTTGTCTCGCTGACTGAGGACTTAGAAATCCACCTCGTTGACCGAGATCTTCGAATAATTCAGCCTGGCTGAATGAGGACTTAGAATAATCTACCCCACTTGGGAGTCTTCAAGAAAACATGCCTTGTTAAAGGAGGACTTTAAATAATTTGTCTCGTCTATCGAGGGCTTGAGAAATCCTGTTTCAAGTACAAAACTTAGATAACAATAATAATGTGCTTCATTTAAAAGTCTTTAATAAAATATGCCTCGTCAATTGGAGACTTTTAGATATTTGCATCGCGTAAAGGTCTCTAATGCCTCGTTAATAGAGGGCTTTCGCCTACCTGAACTAGGTATTTAGAGCCTTTGGACTTTCGCCTGAACTTACTAGGTTTTTAGTACCTTTTGGACTTTTGCCTGGACTACTCGTCACCCCTGGCTTTTAACTTTCATCTTTTAAGCTAATCTCAATAGGTTACCTTTTGAACTTTTCGATTGGACTACTCGTCACCCCTGGCTTTTAACCTCTACTTTCATTTTTTAAGCTAGTCTCAATATGTTACTTTTTGGACTTTTCACTTGGACTACTCGTCACCTTTGGCTTTTAGCCTTTACTTTCATCTTTTAAACTAGTCTCAATAGGGTTTTTTTATCTAGTTTTGTCTCTAGTGCTAGTCTCACTTGGCTATTATATCTCGTTTAGAGAACTTTTATTTTTTGCATTTTATTTCAACAAATAATATTGTAAAATTAAATTTAAAGTATAAGAAGTGTTGAAAACTTATATGGAATGACGTTGTCAGCCTCAAAAATTGTTGGGAATAATTTTGGATTTATGAAAATGCATTGTGAAACTGAAGCGACATTTTTGCAATACAGTTGATTGATTAACGGTATTCCAATATGGATTTGAGATGGAATTTCGACAAACTAACTTCGAATTTGCGATGTATGCATAAAATGCAAAATTCTGCTCGTTCGGAGTCGTGGTGGCGCATGGGGGCCACTCGTCGAAGTTCGAAGACTGGCCGTCGATGAGCCGATGTCGGAGCAAGTTTTGGAGGCGGGGAAGATACCACCAAAATCGTCTCGTTGCCAGAAGTCTGGATATGCACTTCACTCACCGTTACTCGCTACCGTTTGGCCAAAATTTGCTTGTAAAGATTCGGTGGTCACTTTTTCAATATGTCTTTCCGGTGACAGATCAGCTGCATAATTGGTACTGGAATGCAGTTAGAGGAGAGAGGAGTCCAGCCATATAAAAATCTCCGGGAGAGGAGTCCTAGTTTGGCTGAAAATGTGGCCGGAAGTTCACGGTGGCCGCGGGCTTTGGATGGAGAGTGCGAGCTTGTCCGGGGATCGTTCGTGGCAAAATTGATGGTGTTAAGGTCTCCGACGGCTAGGCTTTGCAATGGAGTTGGCGGTGTTGAATTACGATGGTCGGAGATGGACAAATGGCGACGACAGTTTAATTTCTCTCTATCCCTGCATTTTCTCTCTCCTCAAATTGTCATTTTCATTTTCTGTGCTTTTTTTTTTTATTATCTAATTTGTTGAAGGTTTGATGATCGGATTTGTTGATTGATGACCAGAAAAAATTAGGATGACCGAAAATGTTGAATTCGTTTAAAATAGTGAGCTAAGAACACAATTTTTCTATGTCTTTCTTCATAAACGACGCCAATTTGATGAATATAAAATTGACTCATACTGCTGATGAGGGGTCCCAATAAAGGGTAAGACATGTAGACATGAAAAAGTGGGGTCAAGAGCTCCCGAGGCTGACTCCGGGGAGCCTTCGACTCCAAGTCAATGAGCTAGTTTAGTAAATTAAGAGCATATACTGAGAGACAGAGTATGTAGGGAGAGAGATTCTAACCTTTTATACCTTTATCCTTACCTATATATAGGGAAGAATAAAAACTTCTATATGAGGTAATTTTTTATTCTCATCACTAAATACACAAAATTATAAGCAAAAATAATTTTTCTCATCTTCATTGATCATAAAATGTACAATCCATCCAAACTATAAAAATAAAAAATAAAATTATTTTTTTAGGTGAAAAAACAAAATTAAAATTTTTTTTCTTCGAAAAACAAAATTAAAATTTGATATCTCAAGTATTCATAGACTTTGATAAGTGATAATACATCTCTTGACTTATAATAGTAACTAAAATTCAGGAGAACTTAAAGCTAGATTAACTGATTAAGAATCTCATTAAATTTTTTTTATTATATACACTTCAATGTATTGGGAATGCATTGAATCCAGACTAAAAATGGTCCGTAAGGATTCTTAGCTGTCAAGGGAAAAGAACATCATTTGTGAATGGCAATAAAACATATAAACATGCAAAGAGATCAACTTCCCGTTCAGGAAACTATACTCAGAATAATCAGTACAGCCTCTACTAATTACCATCAGCATTCTTTGTATCAGAAGTGCAAAACCATCTTTTTAAAATCAAGCACAAGATAGCACATATGAAAATTGTGAAATGGAATTGAAATAAAAATATCTCCACGTCATTCCATTTCTACCTCACTCAAGGCATGCTATGCACAAGAACTACCACCTCAAACTTAATTGAAAGAGAGAATATACAAAGACATTGAAAATTTATATCAAAGGCTTTTATACCTCACTGTAAGTTAAAAGTATAGACATTGGAGCTTTTATAGATTCAAGGCTATCCAAAATCAAATTTTAACTTTTTCCAACAAAATTTACAAGCTGTTCTCTCATCTCTGCAAGGAAATTGGACACGTTTAAGAAGAATTTGTATGTATAGACTTCAACAGGACAAACTTCATATGAAAACATCTGCTTATTCTGCTCCAACATAAACTACGAACTACCAAGCTCCTTGACTGTCTCACAGTGAATATCAATGTCATATAAGTTGCAACATACAGAAGTTACCAGGAAGTTCCAAACAGAAAGTTCTGGTACCTTACCCAGGCTAATAATCTCCTCTAACCACAAAGTAGCTTCATATTGCCTTCCCATGGAGCAAAGACCTGGTATGAGCATATTATAAAGTTCAACAGGAGGCTGATATGATTTAATTAACATCTCCTCCAAAAGCCTACTTGCTTCAACAAATTCACCATCTTGACAGAGCCCATGCACTAAAATACAATAGGTCTCCTCGTTGGCAACACAACCCACTTGCTTGGCCATCTTCTTCAGATACCCAACAGCTGTGGTTGAATTCCCTGCATCACAAAGGCCTTTCAATAATATATTATACAATCTTACATTTGGAACACAATTTCCCTCCACCATCTCCACCTCAATTACATTAACTGCTTCATGAACTCTACCTTCCCTAAACAATGCTTTCACCTTTGCTTCATAAGTTAAAAGTGATGGCCTAAAGCCTCTATCTTGTGTTTCATCAAGCACTGTATCAGCTTGATAAATCTTACCTTCACTGTAAAGATCAACAGCCATAGCAGTATAACTACCCAAACTAGGAATTGCACCTCTGATTAGAACTTCATTAATCAAGCGCTTAGTGGTTTCTATATCTTCACCATTATTACATTGACTGAGATCCAGGTTGTGGCGACATCGTTTAGGAGGCTTCAGCCCCTTCCTTAAGATCTTGCTGAGAATTTCTAAAGCTTGGTCAACCTGTCCATTATCACATAAAGCATCCAAAAGAATTCTATATATCACAATATCCTCACCACTTCCCTTTTGAGAAATCCTCCAAAACATTGAATATAATAAATGGGTAGCCTCATTCAGCCTTCTATCATTACACAAACCTCTCATAAGAATTCGATAACTGTCTTTATCAGGGTAGCAACCCTGATAACCCATCTCTTGGAAAACTTGCAATGCAAGGTCAGAGCGGTTATGTTGACAAAGAACATCCATAAGCAATTTCAAGGAACGGACACGGGATTTTACTTCCCAGCCATATGAGTTCTCCAAGAAAAGACGGTGAGCTGCTTCAAGCTTAGATTCTTTCACCATTATTTGCAAAAGGGTATTAAAAGATTCAGTCCAATTCACACAATTGAAGTGTGGAATGTCCTTGAAGAGAGAGACAGCTTCATTTAGAAGGCCAGCTTTTGCATAGCTCTTGATTGCAGTTGCAAAAACAGAATCCTTGCATTCACAGGAATCCTCTCGCATCTGATTAATTACCTCCTTCATCTCAGTGATTTGGCCTAAGCTTCCAAGAATGCCAATCATGGTGGCATACACAGGACCATTGTGACGATAGTTGGGGTACTTGTCTTTCGCTTCCTTAAAAATATGTAGAGCTGTTAATGGATTTTTCTGTTTCCTTATTATCTGAGAGAGATGTGTAGGTGTTAGAAGCCTTGGCCATCTTATACTCATTGCTGTGCACCTAGAGCAAACTGGACACAAAAAGAAGTATTATTGATTATCAATCAAATAACAAAGGCTGGTTAAACTAATCTCTAATTAAGGTACACCGTTGTACATAATTTAATAAAAATGCTTCAGAAAATTTCATTAATTTAGCCAATTAAACATCTACCGATGCGAAATGCAAATTCCAAACTTAAAGAAAGCGGGTAGGGTTGCATCAAAGACTAATTATGATATGAATAAAATATATTTTCAGAATTTATTCGATTCTATTTCAGTCAGGTAAAACAACAAACATCTTGCAAGCAAAGCTAAAATATAACGAAGCTAAAATTGAACGCCAAGTCAATTAATATTTCCAATAGCTAAAAAGAATTAAATTTTACCTGTTCATAGTCACAACCCTCTACGATACTGAATTGTTCAGACCAAAGAGAAGAAAAGAGGCGATCGTGGTTTTTCTCTTTCTCCTTCACGCTTGGCTTCTTTCTTAGAAATTAACGACGTCGTTTATCCGATAAAAAGACCGTTGATCAACAAGACAGAGACTCGGTTCTCAGCAAATTTTAAGCATGAAAAAACGATGTCGTTTTCTTCTAAAACAAATAGTTCAGGTCCATGACTCTCCAAGGTCCGCTATAAATAATAGTCATAAAAATATTAAAAGATCTTTCCTAGAGAGAGAGAGAGAGAGAGAGAGGAAAAAAAAAAAAAAACGAACAAAAAGATCTGCCAGAGAGTAGTTTGCTTCATTTCTCAATTCTTTCACGGGCTAGGGATTGCTTGGTCAAATTAGGTGCGCTCTCTCTCTCTCTCTCTCTCTCTCTCTGTATGTGGTATGTATATCTTATCATGTCTTATTACGCTTCTACTCTGGTTATGGTATTGATGTGTTTTTGTTGACCTTTTCTTTTAATTCAGAATCGTACTATAGGGTTTGGAATTGGTGATTAGTGTTCTTTATATATATATATATATATATATATTGGCTTTTTGCTTGTTTTTCTGTGGAATTGGATAGATGAATCCAACTTATATAGTGGGATGTAATTTTTTTTTTTTTTATCATTTAAAACTTTTGGGATAGATCCTTGTCTAGAGGTTTTGAGCAGGAGTAATCTGAATTTAGTGGCAAAACTGTTTGTTAAGATTAGTAATAGTTGAAATCTAGCTAGAACCCATTTTTTAGCTACAGGCAATTATGTGTCACATATTAAGCTCAGAGCTCCAAATAATGATTGTAGTTTCTACTTGATAGAGACTGAAGCCTCATTTTAGTTTCAAAATTATATGCTGGAGAATGTTTATGCCTGTAATAGTTGTTCCAACATGGTACTTAACAACAAAGAAGTGCAACTGGCTTAATTAGTAAGTAATTATTGGGATGGAATCACTTATGTGCTCTTGAAGAATATTTGATGCTGTTGCTAGAAAAAACAAATGGAATTATAAAGTACTTAAAAATTATGTGAAGTAGGCTTCAGTTGAAAAACTACTGATGAGAAAAAGAAGTGTTTAATGTACTTTACCTCCAATTTTTTGTGCTATTATCAAGTTTGCAATTCTTTCACTATGCTTGGACTACCAAATATCTATATAGGGACTTCGGAAATGAATATCCAAGTTTATGAACTTTACTGCATCTCTTACTTTCTGTTGGAATTTTTCGAGTTTAATCCTCTTAAATAGTATAAATGAGAGATACAGTGCCACTGATGTAAAAATTGTGAAATATCATGTAGATTTGTAGGTTGCCAAACCACTTTGGGACCATGTGTACTTGAGTCTCTAATTTACACATGAATATCAAATAGAATGACTAAAGCATACATCAGAAGTCAAAAATTTATAGGAAGGAGTAAAATAGGGAGATGGGTAGGGAAGTCAAGTGAATAATGATCGAAAACAGAGCAAGTTGGCCTTTCTGAGTCAATGTTGTTGAATAATGTATCTGCCTTTTTATAATTCATACAGTTTGAGTCACCCCTTCCATCCTCATCATTATTATTCCCGCCTTCAGAGTTCTCATTGGGAAGTTCAATGGTAAACAAATCATTTGAAAATGTCCAGAATTGTTAATGAGGAAGGAAATTTTGGGTAAGAAAAGGCTCAGGAAAGGAGATATGGTGACTGTTTTGAATGTGAAGGTGTATTGCATTTTGCTTGATACTTTCCCATTGTTGGACTGATGAATGCTGCCAGGGAACAGCTGAATAAACCAGCTGAAGCAGAAGAGTTGTGGAAACAAGAGCCTTGGACTTGGATAGAATTCCTGTATATGGAGTCAAGAGTGGTTTTTTAATGAAAAGGTGTGGAATCTCTGTGTGCATTTGAGATTGCAAACTTAAAATTTTAACTTGAAACTGTTTCTGTCGGATGATCTTTGGATGAGATGACAATTATTGTTTTTCACTTCTAGGACACACACACAGACAGAGGAGAGGGGGAAGGGAAGGGAGGAGAGGAACATTTTATCTCAAGTCTCAACCCTAGAATCATAATACATTGATAGAAATTCCTTTCAAGGCGGAACATAAATAAAATTTTCTATGTCCAATTTGAAAGATATAATTGCTTCATTAGTAAGAAGATCATAAAAAACAAGGTGCAGCAAAGCACTTCCTCAACATAAGCAGTGTGGCTACTCACTTCTTATGGAGAAAACTTGCACCACATTCCAATAAAATGAACCAATGTGTCTCCATTTGTTAGCCTCAAAATACAATAGTGTCATTATGTGAACATTCATAATGAGATTGGGGGATTTGCAAATTGTTTAACTTCTAAAGATTTTGAGTCTAATATTTGATGCGTGACATGCATATTATGAGTCATTTATTTTTAGTACTCTGTAGAATATATTTTATATTGGATGATACATAATGTATAAATAAAATTTAGTTGGTACATTTCTTTGACATAAGAAGGTTTTGGATTTCTCTAAACAATTGTTTTAGGAGAAAAAAACACTTGGTAGATAGAATTATAAGAAATAATCATCTTCTCCTAAACTTCTGTTGCTTGTTTTTATCAGCTCTTTATCCCACCATTTGCATCAACTACAAAACTACAATTATTCAATAGATAAAAGCACAGCAATCAAGGAGTAAGATTCAGAGATGGGCAGGGACGTTGGCAGGCAAGTTAGGGCAAGTGGAAGCAGAAAAAGGGATGAGTCGATGTTGACTCGAATGGTTAATGCTGTCTTTTCCTTTGTGAAATTTGCAGAATTTGAAATACTCTTCATTTTCTTCTTCCTTGTTGCTTTTCTCATCTTCAAAGATCTCACATCAAGGCCCGAGTACAACCAAATTCTTGTGAAGAAGCCTGGTGGTTTAGATTTCTGGGCTTACTAGAAAGCATTGGAAGTGGTTTTCTGCCAGCTTTCTTTTACTTATAGAATTTTACTATGAAAATCTTGTGTAGTTTCATATGTAATCAATACAAAACATGGTAAGGGGCGCTCTTTCTCCTCACATTCTGATGTTGTGAAATGAAGCATCTGTATGAAGAAGCTTGGTTGCTTCTTCCTAGTACATACCTGAATGCCAATTTATAAGTGTCTAGTGTCCGTGGATTGTGTTGGAAACTTGGAATATATAGAGATGATGTGTATTTGAGACAGGAAATGGCTTGTAGAGTTTGATGACTTTCTGAGATTTTGAAAATGGTTCATTTTGCCGTGGCTGTTGAAATGAAAGTGGGGAAGAATTATGTTGAGTTTTATATAGAGGCTGACTCTTTTTTTTTCTTTTTTTTTTTAGCTGCAACTAGAGTTGAATGTTGAATATTTGGATGTGATGTAATTGATCCTTGGCCTAGCTATTATTTATTGGTCAATACTCAATAGAATGTATTTTGATATCTTTTCCAAGTTTAATATATTAACTGCAATAAACCTATTCGTAGTGGAGAATGAGGCTATTTCCAAGGCACTGAAGGAGGTTGGATATATGTAAATTGCTGGTAAAATCTAGTAACACTGGAGGTGTGTGCCTTAGCCTTTTATTCGTGTATTTCAAAAAAGGGTTAAGAGTAGCTTGTATCTCCCATGGACAAGAGTTGCAGTGCTTTCCTTGCATGATAGCATGGGCAAGGATTTGGGAATAGTCATGAATCTAGCTTTAGGAATATGCAGAGAAGCAGCCATATTGACAGCAATTTCACAAGCTAGAGGTTCAGCTTGGAGGACAGAATAACATCTCCTACCTTGAAAGCCTTCCACCACCTTGCCTGTAGAATCTCGACATACAGTCCCAATTCCTGCACAATGCTTATCCTTAACAAAAGAAGCATCAAAACAGAAACAATAGACATCTTTTGTGGGTGGTGACCAAACTGAAGGAGGTGGTACAGTGGGGGGAGAGAGTATTCTTGTGAGGGTCTGGATATGCTATAAACTCCCTTGTAGCGGTATGTCCATTTCAATTATTTCAATTTTTTAAGATAATTTCTTTTCACATTATTTGAGAGACTTTTTAATCTGTTAGGACCTACGGGACAACAAGCAAGATAAAATTCGTAGACGTCCATAATAAAGCAAAAGCTCTCGTTGTCTCTTGTCCCTCCCCTCCTTTCTAACATACTTTTTTTTTTTTTTTTTTTTTTGAGATGGTCCTTTCTAACATACTTATATCTTTTATTATTGGATTTTTTGTGTTTAACTAAGCTAAGAAAGATACAGCTTCTCTAATGGCTGGCTGGCTGGCTATAAGCTGATATGTGTTACTACTGGTTTCAAACGGTTGCTTTTATTTTTGAAAACCAAGCAAGCCTCCTTAGGATTCTATTTTGGGTACTGCTGAAGCAAAGCAATTATCTTTTAGTACACTAGGACACCACTCATTAACCCAAGGAACTATATTGGTTAATTGAAATAGTTGGATTTATGGGATCTCAATGATGATGTTGGATTCATATCATTATGATTTGTGTTTAGCAGAAACTTCTTCTCTCCACACTTTGACATAGAATTCCACCTATCACAGCCATGTGATGCAGACCCGCATGCCCAACTTTTAAACAGAAAAAAGGTACCCAACATCCCAATTTGACTCCCCTTGGATTCCAAACAAACATTAATATATATAAATATAACAAAAGATGTGATCATGCAAAAGAAGGATTTGAATAAGAAAGAAAAACCCAACTGAAAGCGAAAGATGA
The DNA here is from genome assembly GCA_949750685.1 of Vernicia montana. Taxonomy (NCBI): domain Eukaryota; kingdom Viridiplantae; phylum Streptophyta; class Magnoliopsida; order Malpighiales; family Euphorbiaceae; genus Vernicia; species Vernicia montana. The sequence goes on from CATKHJ010060095.1 coordinate 12,155, forward strand.
AAGGTGAAAAAGATGATTATCTGTTTAAAGGAAAAGGAAAAAGAAGGAGAGACACCATTTTTCTTTTTTCCCCCCAACTAATGTTCTAATCCTATCATAAAAAGTATTAATCATAAATAATGAACAAACCAAAAAATTACAAGTTAATGGCTGAGCCATCCTAGCTCACCTTTTGTTTTCCTTGTTGACCAAATTTGGGTTTTAAGATATAAAATCAATCTTCCAACCCAATTACTTGCAAATATAAACAAGAGTATGTCATCGGAAACTCTCTGCATCCGAGACATAAATCATATGGTAATTAGTATCTGAGGTAGAATCCAATGCCAATATTGGTCTCCACCTTATGCTAATACATGAAATGAATAAAATTTTCTTCTCCTAAAGCTAACAACTACTTAGACTCCCTAATTTCCTAATTAACCAAAACATGTATAATGATGAAGTCGATAATGTTGGGGCTTGAATGGATAAATCAATTGGAGACAGTTAGTGGAGTGAGCTCTGCATCTAAAAAATGCCAGTTTCCATGAACGAACAATCTGATGCTGAATTCTTGAATTTCCTCTGTTTTGTTATGCTTAAGCTAGCTGATCAGGCATCCTTTTTCTTGAATCAATGACTTCGATTTTTTTTCCCTTATTAATTTTCCTCCAGTTTTCTCTTGACCCATTTCGCCATTTTGTTGATATTTGTTAGTCTTGTAAGAAAGACAACGAATTTTCCATACTTATTAGGTTGATGAATTCTGTTCTGAAGCCATTCCAGAGGCTTGCAAAGCAGCACCTGGTCCTGCTCCCACCACCCCTGTTGTTGTCGTCGTCATTGTCGCAGTCATAGGAGTTGTAGTCATTGTTGTTGCACCTGTTGCAAGCAAGATTTTAAATTTGTATCCTGTTCCTAAAAGGAATTGCAATATCATTAAGTTTTGGCTCAATGGTACTGGAGCCATCTCCAAAACTACAAATTTACAAGTTCAAATTAACCAAAAAAAACAGGGGGACTGCAATACTCTGATGTGATTGAATTTGGAAAATTGATCACAACAATCACCTGTGGAAGTAGTAGTAGCCATTGTCATTGAGGAAGGAAGTGATAAAATTCCTGTAGAGCCATAGTGCTGAGGTAAATATGGGTACTGTACCATTTGAGGATACTGAACACCAAAACCATGAGCTTGATTACTCTGTGCATATTGTGTATAGAATGGATAGAAATTATGGAACATCCCTGGAGTTCCTGATGCCCCAGTAGAGTAATAAGGTGAAAATTGTTGACCTCCATATACCCCATAATAATTCTGTAACAATATAGATATATGCCATAAAAGTTTGGTCAGAAAATGCAGATAAAAATTAGTATTATAGTATTAACAATGCAAAACATTATCATGTCAATACTGACCAAAGGGTAAATGGTGTCTTGTGAATATCCAGTGTACCTGTTAGTTGACACATAAGAAAAAGGGAACCAAAAGAAAAGGAATAGAAGAATCAATAAATAATTTAATGCACATTAAAAGGGCAGTGAGGGGGAAAAGGAAAGGAAAAGAAAGAGCAAGCATTTTATTCTCTATTATCTTCTTAACTTACCCATAAGCTGAATAAGGAAATGTGTACTGGCCAGTGGGTTGATGAATATATGAAGATGAAGACCCATGATAAGGAGGTGGAGCCACCAATCCAGGAGCTGGTCTAAACCGTCCTGCGCCTGCAAGTTTTTAACTTAAATATATTTGTCTCATTTTACATTGTTTACATCCACATTTCAGTTAAAAAGCAGATGAATCTAGAGTTTGATGGAGTTTTGGAAGTGGGATAATTTAATTAATATGGAAATTAAAATGTGCACATGTTTTTTAAGATCTTGAGAAAATCCATTAACACAAATCATTCGGCCATTACCATTACCATTACCATTACCATTACCATTACCATTACCATTACCATTGTTTCAATATTGGCAAATGTTGAATTAATTGTTGCGAGAAAAATTAAAATAAAATAAAAATAGAGACTGAGAGATAGAGAGAGAAATGGACCATGTTGAGGAGTTGGTGGACGAGTCTTGTGTGCACCAAGTGATGCAAGATTGCAATTTGCTCTTCTTCCATCAATAACAGGAGATGGGTTTTGACAAGCTCTCATGGCTGCATCTGGATCCTTAAATGTAACCTATATAATATAAAAAAAAAAAAAAAAGACCCAGTTTTTAAAATCAAATAAACAAGAAAAAAAAAATAAAAAAGGGGATCATAAAAGGCAAATTTAAAAATAAAAAAAGAAGAATGGGCTTACAAAGCCATAACCCTTGGATCTCCCAGTATTCTTATCTGTAATAACAACAGCCTCAAGGATCTCCCCAAACTGCTCAAAATAACGCCTCATGGTATCTCTTTGTGTCTCCCAAGCCAACCCTCCAACAAAGATTTTGGTAAAAGTTGTGTCATTGTACTGGCCAAGATTGCTGCCACCCACCATCTGAAATTGCCTTTGTTGAGACATGATTTACAATATAAATCCAAAAGAAACGATACAAATAAATAAAAGGAAACCCAAATAAAACAAGGGAGATAAAAAAAAAAAAAAAGAAAAAAAAAGAAAGAAAGAAAAGAAACCGCCCACGCCCCAGAACCAAAAATCAATAACCCTCCACCCTCTTCCCCCTCAATAGACCAAATATAGAGAGAAAAAGATGGTAAACAAAGCCAGAAAAGAGGCGTAATTTGTTTTTTTGATGATCACATCAATCAACGTAAACACAGTACTCTTCTTTTTTTTTTTCTCTCTCTCTCTCTCGCACACTCGTGTGCTTGTGTTGTGCGTTTGTTTTTCTTGTTCTTGTTGTTTTTCTAATGTTATAACTGCCACTTTTTCACACCCACAACTCCTCAGATTCCTCAACAACGATTCCCGTAACGAGAAAATCATTACTGTGAGGGGTGTCGCGTGTGGTTTCAATAATAATCAGAATATAGAATAAAAAAGAAAAGAAAACCCACCACGAGAAATATATTTATATGTACATAAATATATAGCATAACAAGAGAAATAAAAGAAGAGGAAGAGGAAGAAGAAGAAGAAGAAGAAGAAGAAGAAGGAGGGAGAAAGGAGAGGACAAAAAAGCTGCGAGTGGGTACCCACGACAATAGTAGGCAAGGTTGTCCAATGAAATTTCAAGAACCAAAGAACCAACCTTTTTCGCTGTATCAGCACTTTTCTCTCTATTAATAATAATATTATTAATTTATTAGTATATATATATATATATATATATATATAAATGTATGTATTATGTGTTTGTGTTGTGTTGGGTTTGGGTGGGTCTGCACAAACATCTGCTTCGCTGTACTCAACCTTCCATTTTCTTTTCTCTCTGTTAATATTGCATGTTCTGTTTATGGCATTTTGTGGGTCTTCGAGATATGATAGTCTTGACCATCTCTCTCTTTTAATTATAATTTATAATAAAAAAGCCTCTTCTCTTCTCCTGTTCCGTTCAAGTTCAACTCCCTCTCTCTGCAGCTGCAGCAATTCTCTTAACCGAAAAAGTACAGGTAATGGGGTTCTGTTTGGTGGGCCAAAACTTTCTGGCACGACCTTCTAAATCTCTTACCTCCTCCGTCCCGTCTAAAATTAAGATGCACAATTAACTTTTTACATAAATTAAAAATTAAAATTTAATTTAATTAAAATTATTAATTTTAATTTTTTTTTTGCAAAAATACTTTTAATTTTAATTTTTTTTTTGCAAAAATACACTTGCAGCAACTCGCAATCTAAAAAAATTAATTTTTTAAAATTCAACTTTTCTATAAGTGGATATTAATTAATATGTTTTTGAAAATATAAATATAATTAATTTAAATAATTATTTTATCAATTAAATAAATAAAAATATTTTAATAAAATACTATCTAAACTACTCTTCTAAAATAAAAATGTGTCTATAATTTAAAATCCTTATTATAAAAAATTTATATATCAATTTAGGACGAAAGAAGTATAGTATTATAAACTATTAATACTAATTAATTTATGGACTATTTTTTAGGGCACCATTCTGAAGCATCAGCACCCAAAAACCATAACTACCCTTCCTTTAATATATATATATATATATATATATATATATATATATAGAGAGAGAGAGAGAGAGAGAGAGAGAGAGAGAGAGCTCCAATCTTTATTTATTATTAAATAAGATATAAACTTATTATTAAATTATATTTATTATAATTAAAATAATAAATAATATTAAAAATTAAGATAATTTTAAATGACGTAATTGCATTTGATACAATAAAAATAATTATATAATTTTTTTAATATAATTATAATATAAAATAATGATAATTATTATATAATATGTTCAAATTATATTTATTTACGTAAATTTTTTTTTAATATAATTTTCATCACCTACCATTATCCGAAAGGTTAAACACAACAAAATAAACAAGCATGAGCTACTTGCAAAGAGACACAACAAAATAGGGTGAGTTATAATAGTTTCCATTACCAGCCAATCAATACCCTAAATTTCTCATTTTGACAAAAAGGTTTCCCTTTATTTATGGCTCTGGATTCCAAAATCCTTCTCATTCCACAATCATCATCATCATAATAGACCAATTAGCTAATCTAATCTATTTATTAAAATCTAAATCTAAACCAGTTGTAATTACTTTTGCTAGGGACAAAATTGTCTTTCTGCTAAGGTTATGATGGATGCTGATACAAGAACAAAGGGCAAAACAATCCCCCATTTAGTATATTTATTTAATTAAATTTTTTTTTTTTTAAATAGTAATAAAACAATAATGGGTGATTAAATAAGAGGAGAATAAAAGCAGTAGGAAGCGTAGTAAGCGGCGTCTATAATGGTCGAAATGTCAAATTGGTAATTGCATTACATCTCCACCGGAAGCAGAATCATGACTGTCGCTACCACACAAACGGGCATTGGACTGTTCCAAGAGATCGGTCAAACCTCTTCTTTTTTATTATTATTTCTGTGAAACCTTTATTTATTTTTAATTAATTTTCTTTTTAATTATATTATTATTATTTTTACCATTCTTTTGTCGGCTCCATTGGCGGCTACTTGCGCTGGGCTTTGAGTTAGAGAATTGAGTTTGTGCTGTGCATGTATGAATATACAGATGTTCACCACCACCTTAGTTAAACAAAAATTTATAAAATTTAAAATAAAAGGAATTGACAATGACAGATCCGGAGATAAGCTTATACGTGAACTAGTACGGGTTTAATTCAACTAATCCTAATTTTTTTTATGAAAAAGTTTTTAAAGGAATAAAATTTTATATTGTGTACGAAAAAACACTTTACTTATTACATTATCAATTTAATAATAATCATTTATAATTTAAATATTATAATATATATTTTTTTATAGCACCAGAAATTAAAAGCTTGTTATTTTTATCTTCATTTTTAAATACAAAAAGGAAGATATATTATGAAACTCTATTTTTTTTTATTATTTATTATCTTAAAATAAATAATTAAAAAAAACAAAGATATTCTTAATAAAGAAAAATTATAATTTTATCAATTTTTTGAAATAAAATTTTTTACTATCAAATAATAAAAATTTAAAAAATAACCTTTATTACTAGGGTCGCTTTCAAAATTTAGACATATGGAATTCAAGTGTAGTACGATTAAAAAAAAAAAAACAAATTGAGAAAACAAACGTTTGAATGCATACCTTCAGCTAGCTGGCCACAGTCCGAATCGGATTAGAATCCAAATTGGACGACCAATTTCCATTTAAGGTTTTATAGAACTGGAATCGAATGGTAAATAGACAGTTCAATTTCGGTTTTAATTCGTATGGTTGTGATTTTGGTTTTAAATTGGATCTAAATCATTTTTTATTTTTATTTTTTTACAAAAATTATTCTTAAAACCCAAAAACTTAGCTTTTTGAACCAAAACCGAACTGATAATTTTAGTTCCAATTTAAAATTTTATGAAACATGAACTAAACCATAAATAATTATGGACTGAAATCAGATAGAAACCATAACTATGATTCTGAATTTGATTTGGATCCAAATCAAAACTGTACTGTGGCGAGAGCTACATTCAACCATCTGAATATATTTTTGGCCATTTTCATGTCTTTTTTTTTTTTTCATAAGAGTTAATATACCCATTAGAAAAATGGGGATTGATTATTTTTTTTAGCATAAACAAATTTAAGATAAGATTAGGATTTTAAAGTATGGGATATAAGCATCAAGATCTCGATTAAACAAATACTAATATACTACAAAGTGTTGTACATTTTACAATGGTCTTTATATACAATAGAAATTAATAACTAGACAACCTTAAAGAACACATCATAATCAATTAATTAAGCATATAATAATTCTAGCTATCAAGTCACGTCAAAATAATCAATCTAATTATCAATTAAACATATTTTCATAATAACTACTCACATTTAGTTATTAATTGGCATAGTGCTTAATTAATTAATTAATTAGATATACGTACAAGGATTATTGTCAATTTTACACTTTAGTGGTTTTTGTTCTTCCATGCATAAGTCGAAACAAGAATTAATTAATCTATAATTCAACCTCAACTTACTAACAAATCAATCAAATTTAATTTAGTTAATACCAAATTCATTTAATATTAATCAAGCCTTAACTAATTAATATATGCTTTAACTTAAACAAATTGCGATTCATTAACTCTAATTAAATTTTAAGAAAAAAAAATCTCCATTTCAATTAACCAAAGCTTAAAGTTAACATTTACATTCTTTATTAATAGAGCTTTAAAAAAGTTACATAAGTAAGAATTAAATGTGTAAGTCGAATTAAACAAGTTCTAAAAATTAACCTTAACTATGAAATCAAACGTGATAGAAATTAAATTGAAAGAATAGAGGTGATTTGAATTGGGTATAGGGTAAGCCCACAAATAAATTGGGTTTAATGAGTTTAAGTCAATCATTGCTAAGTTCAAACTATTATATTTTTCCAATGTATGATTGATTATTAATACTTCCCTTCAAGTGAGTCAAATCTGCTCTGATACCATGATAGAAATTGAATTGAAATAGTAGAGATGACTTGAATTGAGTATAGGTTAAACCCACAAATGAATTGGGTTTAATGAGTTTGAATCAACCATTACTAAAATGTTAGAACTAACCAATTAGGTAGTCAAGTCCAAACCATTATATACCCATGTGTTTGTAGTGTATTTTTCCAATGTGGGATTGATTCTTAACATCTTACAAATGTTAGAGCTTATATAGTTTTGAGAGTGCCAACCTCAAAAGCTAGCTATTGAAGTTGGAGAACCCAATTATATATAAGTTCATTCAACATCTTATATTTAATCCATGTGGAATTTATATCAAGTGACAACTGGTCCAAGACAATTTTTTATTAACTTAGTTGACACTTGCAAATTTATGATGGGAATTGTGTTGAAACAATTGAAAGCCCAACACGGGCGAATAAACAAATTTGAAAGCTCATCACCAAGCGAAAGATAATTGAAAGAAACTCACCACGGGATAATAATTGAAATCAAATTAAATCCAAAATATATCGAAAATTAAAAGAGAAATTGAAATTTCAGTCCCAATTGTGATAAAATAGGAGTAGGTACATGAATCATTTTTCCGCTCTGATACCATCTTACAAATGTTGAAACTTATATAATATTGAGAGTGCCAACCTCAAAAACTAACTATTAAAGCTGGATAATCCAATTATATATAAGTTAATTCATGTAAAATTTATATCTTAACAAAACGGACAATAGAATCTTCCAATTGTAATGGATTTTCTTTTCATTATTTTAGTGTTAAAGCCTAAAGGCAAGTACCAAAGGTTAATTGCTTTATAGTCATACTTGTTTTGTCATTATCATCCTTAACCATTTAGAGGAGAATAATAAAAGTATAGGAGAATATAAATATATATAGTATATAGCCAAAAAGAATTGCAAAGTCGATCATACCTGAAATAGTTATGACAGTTGTATCTTAAGATTTTGATTAACTTAGTGTCTAAACCACACATGACCTCTACATTAGATAATCAACTATAATTAATCATATATACAGAGGTGGAACTAGAAGTTTAAACTTAGGAATCACGTATAATTAAACTAAATTAATATGAGTTTCATTAAATTAATTTTAAATAAAGAGAGTTCAATTGATTAATTTTATTGATGAGTTGAATAATTACACATGAATTTCATTAAATTAATTTTGAAATTTGAAAAGATACAATGATAAAAAAAGAAGAGGATCAAGCAAATGGAAAAGGAAAAAAAAAATACTTGCGTTTTTTTACCTCACAGCTTTACTCTTTTTAGTTTTTTATATAGTTTTTAGTTTTTTTTTTTTTTTTTTTTTAATTAATGTGTTGTTTTCAATTTTATACTTTTCTTTATATGTATAATTAAGTTGAGCTTAAATGATGACTTAGGCTTTCATTTTATATGGATCATATTAACCAAATTATTCAAATAAAAGGAAAATGAGATTAACTCCGCGGAGGCAGAGGATTGGAGGGGCCAACAAAAAATTTAAGGGGATCACCATTTGAGTTATTAATAGACTACTACTAATATTTTCAAGCTTTGAGGACAATAACCCCTCTACCAATACACGTAGTTTCGCCCAATGATGGAGATAGGGGCGAGATTATGACCCACTAGCCTTTAAAATATAAAATTTTTTAAATGTAAAATTATAAAAATTTGATCATATATTATTTTTGACCATATATTATATTTGGCCTAATTCAATGGCGAACACAAAAGGGGTTGTGTCCCATAATTTTTTTCAAATTACAACCTAAAATTTTTAGGTTTTCTATATTAGCCCCCTAAAATTTTATAATTTTTTATATTTGCCTCCTTAAATTTTTATGTTTTTTCATATTTGTCCTTTCAATTTTTATTTTTATCTTTTTAACTCTTGAAATTTTTATAGGTAACTCTCTAACTTCATAATTTTTTTTTAAATTTTATACCTATAATTTTTAAATCTTTTATTTTATACCCTAAATTTTTTATTTTTTTTCATATTTCCCCTTAAATCTTTTTTTTTTTTTATAGTTAGATTTTTATATTTATATATAACCCTATAAAAAAATTAATATTATGAATTTTCACCCCCGAATTAAAAATCCTAAGTCTGTCACTGGCCCATCTTATTTTAGATAAATTATTTTTAAAATATATAAAAATCGACTTAATTATATATATTACCATAATGTAAATTATGGTATTAAAAATTATACTTCATAAAAAACATTCTAGCTTCACGACTGATTCCGCCCTCCATATATACATGACTCTATGCATGGTTTATGTCCAAATCATTTTCCCCATTAAGTATTAATTAATTTCCTTACTCCTCTCTCAATTGCATCTCCTGTTTTCATGTACATAAATTGTAGTAACGTGATCCCAACTTATTTTTGTTAAGCTATCTATATTTATTTTTTAATTATTTTGTTACTTTTTTTTTTTTTTTTCAAATTTATGTAGTCCTGTTGGCATTAAGCAAAATTGATTAATAGATAGGTTGTCATGTAAAAAAAAAAAAAAAAAAAAGGAAAAACAGGCTTATAAAACAATTAATTTATGCTGAAATTAATATATAATTTGCATAAAGAACACGTAGGCGTAGCATTTAATTAAAAATATAGCAGTATATATATAATTGCAACTGGCAAATCGATCCCATTATATATATAAAAGAAGAACCATGGTCTCTTCCTCTTTAGAATGATTTATATATCTGATCTGTTTCCCACTTCAATCATTAAATTAGGTGGAGTCCATTTTGTGAATAATGTAGAGAGAGCATTGGTGTAAATTACAATATACATTATTCACAAATACCATGTTGATTCTTTTCTCCAAATTTCATCTTTAAAAGCATGATGAGAGGAGATTAATGAAAATTGGAGGCAGAGACGAACTGGAGGCGGAGACGGCAGCAAGGGAGAGATGAAGAATCGAGAGACCCAAGGGTATTGATTTTAACATATAATGTGATTAGCGGCGTCGTTTTTGAACAGTCCTAGGTGTAATAATGAGGGAGAGCTACAGCCTGCAGCTATATATCAAATTAAGAGAATCAATTCATCATCTGCCCAAAAAAAGAAAAAGAAAAACTTTTTATTAGTTAAAATTATTAAATTAGACAGAGTCTTCTCTAACCTTTTGAACAATGTTATTAAAATTGGATCGGAAGTTAAATATTTTTTTTTATTTGCGATTTTATCAATTTGACCAGCTAGTATGATTAGTTCAATTTAATTGATCTTTTTTTTTTTTTTTTTTTTTTTTTATTTTATTAAGTTTAAAACGGGTAATTTCAGACAAATTTATGTCCGACTAATTTGATGGTTTTTCTGATTTCGACCGATTTTTTCTAATTCATAAATTATCATATTTTTTATAATTTAAAAATCAGACAAGTGACGTTTTCCTATTTAACAAGTTTGATACAATTTTAACAACACTACTTTTGGGAACAACTTCTTTGTATTAACAGTGTTATATGCCTTCCTTTTACATGACCATCATCACATGGTTGACCCAAAATAATTAAAATTAAGCAGTCAAACAAATATCTTTCATTTGAAACATTTTTCCCAAGATGAAAAGCAAATTGAACTTACAATTTATATACATTAATTTCACCTTTATGATTAGATTAAGAGACAAATAAATTTGAATCAATTAATTTTCAAATCTCATTCAAGATGGCTGGTGATGCCCACAGCAAATCATATTGATTGCTCCATGCTCTTAATTATATATATATATATACCCAATATAGCTAATTACTTCACTGCTCCAAGAACAGTAATTAATTAATTAAAATACTTAAGACAAGAGGGAAAAAGCAAGCATGAATATAATATAAAAATATTAATTTGGTTAAAAGATATGGGATTTGTTTGAATTTGATTAAAGATTGGTGGGTAATGGGCACACCTATGGGATTGATTTCCAATATTGAAATCCAACAACTTCCTACTTACGTGCCAGAAAAGGGAGTAATTAAGCTGCTTTTATGTATGTTGACTAACAAAAAGCAAAATTAATCAACTAGATTTAAGAGGAAAAATGCTACCAGCTAGCACATGATTCATTAACAAGGTACATTGTGCTAATTATAGTATCACAATAATAGAAGCTTGTTGCATGTACAAATAAAAAATGGTTACCTACAATAAAATTTATTTATTCTCTCTCAAATTTTCACTTGAAGAATATTTTATTTTAATTATCTCTAAAAACTCTTTCAACATAATTGATAACCATTTCTTTGCAAGTCCTTACAAATAATAGCCCAAGAAATACATTTCTATAAATCCAAGATTTAAAATTGTAAGAGAATAAAGTGTTATAATTGTTTTTTTTAGTTGGTAAGATGAATTCTCCAATAAATATATGTATTAATCCAGATTAAATATTCTCTCAATGAGTTTAAAAATTCATTTTTAAATTCAATTTATGTATTCAGAAATTATTTTTTTTGGTGTTGGCTTTAAAAATTAAATTATTATCAATAAGAAAAAGAGCAAAATTTTCTTATAAATTAAACGATAAATTAAATTTATATATATATATATATATATATATATATTTTGCCAAAGTAAATATATAATTATATTTGTATAGTGAAAAGATAATATTACAGATTAAATTAAAATGAACAAGAGAAGTGGAAGAAAAGGGAAATTGAGGAGTGTGTCGTACTATCCACATGAAGGCTGCAAATCCAGGCAGGCAGAGCCATTCCGTCAGAACCCAGCACATGCCTTTGCCAGTGCTTTCCATTATTGTCTCCTATATTTTTCATTTTACCCTTCTTACCATCTATTCTTTTCTATCGTTGGATCTCCTTTTTTCCACTATCTCACGGCCTATATTTCATCATAACGTACTCTTCCTCGGACCTGCACGTGCTCAGTCAATGGACTGCCTTTTACCGTAACGTGGCCAGATGTGTTTCCTTCGACTTGCTTTATCCAATACAGCTCCTTGTTTCTACGTTTAGTTTCTTAGGCCTGGTTTAGTAGCTGATAATAATAATTAAATGTATTTTTTAGCCTAAATATTATATTAAAAATATATTTTATTATATTACATTAAGATTTATTAAATAAATTTTTATTGTATAGTTTGTATAGTAATTTACTAATTTAGGTTTTCAATTAAATATTAACCAATTTATGATTTTTTTTTCAATATTTTTAGAAATAAAAAAAAATTAACTTAGATAATCAAAATATTTTATCATTTTATTTTCTATTCCTAACAAAATAAAAATTTTATATAAAAGTGCATTTTAAAAATTAAAAAAGTAACCCAACCCAACTAAACATATATTAATTTACTGCTCACACATTCAAGTTGAAGCAGAGGGGAAAAAAAGGAACGAAGAAAATTAATATATGAATTTAAGAAGATTTCAAAAGAATGATTTAAATAAATTGTATAGTAGGGATCAATATAATTCTCCCAATACTTTAAGAAATAATGAAAATTTAAATTCTAAATTTCCTTAATTTCTAAATTTAAAATATATTTTTAATAAAAAAAAATAAAGATACATATGTATAATAAATATTAAATTAAAAGAAAAAATGAAATTTGTCATGGAGCTGGCAAGTGCCAAGTGGGTAAGCCCTAGTGTTAGTTCTATACCAATAGATGGTTAGGGTAGGAAGTTGAGACACTGGGCCCCCAGTTGGGTTCATGTTTATGATGATTGTCAAAAACATTCTCTTGTGGGGCTTTATTACTTATCAGAACCCTTTAGGCCATACGTTCTGGAACAGCTGCCGTATTAAGCCTCTATTAGAGGCATTATTTCAAAGACTCAAGCCCAATGTTGCTTCACTACCACTCCTATCTTTATTTTATTTTAGACTTGAAATAAAAACATATTCTATTGTAATTGAGCATATTCAAGTTAATATAGTTCTAAATTTCAACTCAACTCTATTAAAAAAATTTGAAATTCAAAATTTAATTTGACTTAAATTAAATTTTTATTTTTAGATTTGAGCTCAGCTTAAACAAAACTTAGGATCAATTCAATTTGACTCAATTATTATTGCAAAAATAAAATTTATTAATATTAAAATAAAATTTGAATAAATTCAAATTAATTTGAACTCAAATTATATAATATAAAATAAAATTATATAAAAATTAAATATTCGCAAACCAGTTGCATTAAGTATTATAATACTCTCCTCCAAATACACTCAAGCTGAATTCAAATGCTTCTTTTGATAGACAAACTGGTGTAGCTTCTATTGCATATGTTTGTAGGAATCATCTTGGTAATCTTGTAACTGGCAATATAAAGAGACTATTTTATTATTCATCTTTGATTGCAGAGGCTTGTGCTTTTTGAGATGCAGTTAGGCGGGCAAACATTTTTTAATATGATAGGATTGTTTGTGAGTCTGACTTTTTGGTGATCATCAATAGTATTAATGGTTATGAGAATAAGATCTCATAGGAGGTTAAACCAATAGTTGAGGATATACAACAGCTAGTTAGAAGTTTTGGTTATTATATATTTAGCTTTATTCCTAGACATTGTAACAAAGTTGCTAATTTGATATCTAGAGCCAATGATATAGGTTTTAATCCTAACTGGATGTGTAATGTTCTTAGTGAATTTAAGTCTCTTTTAAGGCTGGATATATATTATCCTTAACTAATTAATGATAATATCATTTTTGTCGGGAGGAAAAAAAAAGTATTAAAATACTCAAAATTAGTTTGACTCATTACTTGCATTACTTGAATGTAAGTTCAACTTGATTATAATCAAATCGAATTCAAATATTTTATAAGTTTAATCTAAGTAGTTCATAAGTAACAAGATTTATTTGCACCATTTATATTAGATGTGATTGTTAATTTTTATTTTTTAAATAAAAAGATATTAATAAATATATATTTATATTTAAAAAATATTTCATTGTTTTATTATTTTACTAATAAAAGTGTTGTAACAAGATGACACTAATGTAGAGAAAATTAAATATCCGGGTGAATAAAAAAATGAGACACAAGAGATTTAACGTGGTTCAGCAAACCTGCCTACGTTCACGATTGGAGAACACTGCAAGAATATTTACTATGGTAAATTGGAGAATACAACTTTGGCTTAACAACACACAATTTATCCAAGCCTCTTGACACCTCACTCACTTACCCAACGCCCAAAATACACCCAAGTAACACTCACAAGTAAGTTATTACACAAGCTCTATATTACACCTAAGCATTAACTTACAAAGAGACAACCGAATGCTTATACTAGGAATCACTCACTTGCTTAGCTCTCTTCCTTTTTAAGCTTGGCTACTTGATGTTTAAATACAATGAATTGAGTGATATTTATAGGCAAATTGAGGTCTTAAAATTTAGTTGAAAAACATCCACGTAGCACTTCCATGCACCACATGCATTAACTTTTGGTTTCAACCATTCAAAATGCTCCACATAATTTTTCATAATGGAACTAATCCATTATGTGACTCATTACCAATAATGTATCATTATTTTATCAACAACCAATAATGCTCCATTACCATTATTTTATTTAGCCATTATTTCAACAAATTTCCACCTTGACTAAATAAAATATTCTTCCTTCCTTGCATTTCTCCCTCACGCCTCTTGGGCATCATTTACTGCAACCTTCAAACAAGTTTAGATGACTCCTGAACTTGTCCTTGGAAGCTATACCATTTAGCTGCTCCATCAAGTCTATTTTCGCAGTGTCAGCCAAGCTTTGAGTTATCCATTTCACTTTTTGTTGGTGGTGCAACTTCTTGATTTTTCTTACATCAACCCTTCGTGAAATGTTCATCCAAGTGCTATTCCCTGCACTTACACATGGAACTTTTGATCCATGCTCCACACCCATGACAACATTTCCATCTACAGCTCCATCACCCTCAGTGCTGGGTTCTCGGTATCTTCGCAATGCTCTGGCAACTGACTCCGCATTGTTATATCTTCTATGAGATCTCACTCTTCCACTGGCCGTGCTATAATAATGTTGTATTGCCCCACATGAATGTCCTCCTACATTTGCAGTTGCACCAACAACTGTGTTTCCCTGTAGCTTGTAGAGATAACAAGCTTTTCCTTTAAGCCCTATCACAATTTTGGCACCTTTAAATATTTGCATAACTCCACCTTGAGTTGATAAGCGAAATTTGTCTGCATCGAGCATCCCTAAGGAAATAAGATTCCTCTTAAGTTCTGGAACATGTCATACATTAGTCAACGTCCTAATAGCACCATCAAACATCTTGATTCTTACGGAGCCTTTTCCAACCACCTTACAGGAATTATCATTCCCCATAAAGACATTTTCCCCTTCAAAGGATTGAAATGTGGTGAACAAATCCTTTTTAGGACATATGTGGAATGAGCAAGCAGAATCAAGAATCCACTCATTACTTGAGTCATCAGTTGTGGCCAAAAGCACATCGGCAGTATCATACATGTGATCTTCAGTTGCAGCAGCAACATTTCCAAAATTCGAGGACTCCTCCACCTTCCTTTTACGCTCTGGACAATCTCTTTTATAGTGCCCTTCCTTGTGACAATAGTAACACTCCACCTTCTTGGAGTTTTGTCCATGACGTCTGGATCCCTTCTCTTTTGTCTTCTCATTGGCCACAAAAAGTTCACATGAGCCTTCATTTTTACCATTAAGCACTCTTCGCTTTAACTCCCTTGAGTTCAAAGTTGCTTTTACCTCTTCCATGGTCAAAGATTTCCGACCATACATCATAGTATCAATGAAATGCTCATACGAATGCTCAAATATTTTATAAGTTTAATCTAAGTAGTTCATAAGTAACAAGATTTATTTGCACCATTTATATTAGATGTGATTGTTAATTTTTATTTTTTAAATAAAAATATATTTATATTTAAAAAATATTTCATTGTTTTATTATTTTACTAATAAAAGAATGTTTTGTATCATTTATATTTTTTATATTTAAAACAAATCGATGAAATAAAAAAAAAATTCTTATATTTATTTTCTCATTCCATCAATCAATGCAACAAATAATATATTTATTCATTTATTGAACTCATAAGTTGGGTTACGGAAATTATATTTAATCCATAAATCTTATGATGTAATGAATCAAACATGACCTTTGAAGTGATACTATCAGCCACGAATCGATGTTCGTTTTCAAATTCGAAGTACAAATGTAAAATCTGGCTGTTTGGTTCCTCGATTCCATTTCGCATTTAATAGGTCCTAAGCCATTCCTATCGGATAATATGGATCATATTACTATCA
This sequence comes from Vernicia montana, assembly GCA_949750685.1. NCBI lineage: Eukaryota > Viridiplantae > Streptophyta > Magnoliopsida > Malpighiales > Euphorbiaceae > Vernicia > Vernicia montana. The sequence goes on from CATKHJ010060095.1 coordinate 28,553, forward strand.
GGACCGATCCATTACGGAGGTCTCCCAATACCAAATTAGTTATTCATTTTTTTTTTTTTTTCAGAATGGATCAACAAGTTCATGATGAAGAAATACATTTGATGTGACTAGTAATACATCAACATATTTGACCTAATGGTAAATTGATAATACATCTAGTCATTTATAAATAAATTTAAATTTAAGCCTCTCATTTTAAATACTCATACATTAATGTGTTTATAAATTTATAAAAAACTTAATGAATCAAATTTGATTGAGTTCATCATTAACTTTTTTTTTTCCCCAAAGAAGCAAGTGTTGTCATTAATAGGGCATAAAGCCAAAAGTATTATAATATGAATACAAATAAAGCTAATTAAAGGGATCAAATATGAATTTATTATTCACAGAAAGACTGATCCATAAAAAAATTTTACATTGGGCTTGAAGCCCAAAATTAACACCAAACCAATTGTTTGAGATTTAACTGATACTAGGGCTGCAATTGAGTTAAGCTGTTTACAAGCGGTTTGGTGTTCGTCTCGATAAAAACTCGTTCGCTTTCGACTCATTTTATAAATGAGCCAAATTTGAGTCTTAATTTAAGGCTCGATTAATAAATGAGCCGAGTTTGAGCAAAATTAAACTCGGCTCGATTAGATTCGTGAACAGTTCGATTAATAGGCTCGCGAATAAGCTCGTTTATAATGTATTAATATATACATTATGATTTATGTTTTGTAATTATAAAATTAATAATGATATATGTATACAATTAGTTTCACTAATATTATATATTATACTTTCATTAAATAGTTGAGAAGTTTAATTTTAAAAAAAAAAGAGTTTATGTTACATAATAATAATAATAATAATAATAATAATATTATTATTATTATTATTATTGGCACTCCAAAAAATATATTTTAGCACTCCTATAGTTTTTTTTATAATTCAATTTACCTAAAATACACATACTCCTAATTTTTTTAAAACATGTAATGCTCAATTTTATGATTAGATTTTTTTTTTTTTACTAATTGGATGATTTTTCTTTTATATTAGTTTGAATATAATTTTCAAGCTTGAACTCGAAACGAGCCGAATTTGAACACAATTTTTAAATTCGAATCCAAACTCGAGCTCGAAAAAAAACAATCAAGCCGAGCCCGAGTAAGTTAAAGCTCGGTTCGGCTCGACTCATTTGCAGCCCTAACTGATACTAAGGCCTACAGAAGGGAAATTACATAACAACTCCTTGGAGAAACCCTCCTTAACAGCAACCGCAATTCTCACCATCTGCACCGTCGTCTCCGTTAATGGCCAAAAGAGGAGAAGAAGCCCTATTGTAATTGGATCTATCCATAGAAACTTGATGCATTGGAGAAATTGCCAGATCCACCATAGATCTATCGATTTATAAATAGAACAAAAGGGACAAGGAACCTAATTGCATAAACAAGACAGCTCTCTCTAGCAGGAGTGGGTTTCATTGTGAGTGGCTGCCGGGTTGAACGAAAAGAAATAAAATATAGCCTATAGAGCTCCGACGCCGGTGACAGCAACCACTTCCCCTTTCCACCAACATCCATTCCTAAGCAACTTCTTAAAGATATGAAAACGGTGGAAAGACTGGATAATGCTGGAGTCAATCACGGCAAAATCACCGCCGAGCAGCCAAAACCAACAACATAAGTTACAAAATCCGATTTAAAAGGTAGCCAAAAAAAGCCTATTTCAAGCGGTGGTTGACAAAAATACCATAAATATAAGAAAAACAAGAAAAAAGAGAATGAAAAATAGGAACGGGTATCCTCTCTAGTGGCCATAGCCACTAGAAGTTACCCCAAAGAGAACTCTAGATCTGAGACTTCCTTCCAGTTCATCATTAATTAAATGTCTAACATACTGCTTTTACTAATAAAAATGAAATTTACTTTATTTCTAGATAAATTTTATTAAAATAATAATTTTATATAAATGAATTTTTAAATTTATTACTTATATATTAAGTATAAAATTTAATCAAGTCAAATTTATAGTCCTATATATGTTCTTATAATTATTGAAATTCATACGTAATTTGTATCCATTTAATTTAAGTATAATCAATATCTTATAATTTGAATAAGAGAAGAAGTTGAGATCCAAGCTGAATATTTAGAGGAAAGGAACAATTAAAAAAAAAAAAATTAAGGCTTTTGAAAGATTGAGATGAAGTGAGGCATTATTCTTTGCAGAGCAAAAGACATTAATTGATCATATATATATATATATATGTAGAGATATATAACAAAATCCAGGTAAATAAATTACTCTTCCTTGATAGGACTCAAACAATTTGCATACCGAGATTCAAAACCCAAACCCTGGCCAACGGCAACAGGAGCACATAACCTATCATCAAAGCATTCTTGTAGAATCCTACGACCAAGCTCTGAATCATCTTTGCTAGAATCCATCAACTCCTGTAGTTGGCTTCTACTCATTCGTACCTTTATTCTTAAATTGTTATTTGAAGAGCTCTTGATTTCATTATCATCCTCTCGCTCCAATACTGGCTGCACCACCCAATTCCTCCCTAAACAGCAACCCATTAATTAACTAGTACTTCTCCTAATTAAATCTCTCTCAATAAGTTTCTCTACCTTTGACACTACTTTAATTTAATTTATACGCGTATAATTTGAGTAAGAGAAGGGCTAAATGCCTAAAATGTGATTAATATTTACATGTACATATTAATTGTACGTCCATGCCAGTTTTTGAAAATTATTACATGTTAAAGTTTGTCAATTTTGTTATTGCGTTAGTACCTAATGTATAGCTGCAAAGAGAGTCTTAGTCATGCAAATTCTTCCTTATAATAGTTTAATTAGTTTAATTAATGACCTTATACTTATATTCTAGCGTGGTTCATGTGTTTTGGATGGTCCACGTTGGGAAGCTACATTTAATAAATAACAATAATAATAATAATAAATAAATAAATAAATAAAGAGTTCTGAATGAAAAGACAATGATATTAATTCTAAATTGTTATTGACGTTTATATTGCGATTTATATATATTTTATCATATAAGTCATGATATATGCCATTGCCAATAGAAATCGCCTACAATTATATACACCTGTAACTAAAGCTTGTCAATAAGTTAAATGGGAATGTCTTGGGTTGGGGCCATCTTTAGCATGGTTTTGAGATCCAGTTGGCTTTTGAACGTGTGAAAACAGAGGATTATAAGTCAAAAGTTGAACGGAAATTAAATTAAAATTTTAATATATATATATATTATTTAAATGTTAAAAATAAATATAATATATTAATAAATATTTTTTTTATACTAAATGTTTATTGATATGTATAGATAACGCACATTAATTATATGTTCTGAACGAATATTATAATTAATTAAATTTCAAAAATTTCAGATATAAAACAAGGTAACGTTTGTTGCATATTGTGAACACTTGCTACGGAAAATACTTGATTTTTATAGGTGATCTAAATCGATCTGTAGATCGATTCCTGATTTTTCTTGTTGAATCAATCAGACCGATTCGAATTTGACAATTATGATTTTTAGTCAAGAATCATTCAGTTTACATATATATTTTTTTTTATTTTAATTTTCAGGAGCTACGTAGGAGAGAGGAACTTCCTATATATGTTTATCATTTTGAAGATTAATGAATTACTAAATTCATTAATTGTCATTGTTATTTTTTTTTTCTTATCTTCACTTATTTTTGCTGTTTTTCTTTTGTTCTAAAACATACACAATTTCTACAAATATCATCTTTTGATGGATTTTCTTTTGTTTTTTAGCTATTAATATTGCTCAAAAAATTGTAAAAGTTGGCTACAAATTAAAATACAAGATATTTCAATTGAAGATGTACATATATATCCATCTATTTCATTTAACTTAAAACTCCTTTTACAAAAAATCTCATAAAATAATATACTTCAATTAAATTCTTATATAAATTTTTTATATTTTGTTTTATTAAGTATTTTATTTATTTGCGATATAAATTATAATAATTTTTCTTTATTAGAACATTGGAAAAAGGAGATTCAAATATTAATGTGTTGTCCAATCGAGAGATGTATGATTATTAGGCTATGCACTAGTTATGCATGAGAGTCTAATTATAATAGTATTTATATAATTTGATAATATCAAATTAAATTTTTGCAAAATAATAAAAAATGGTATTATATATTTTTTTATTTATTTCAAAATAAATTTTTTTATTGAATTTCAAAATTTTGAATTTTGAATTGGAGTTAATAATTTACTTTGACAATGGGAGTCGGGACTTCTGAGTTTGGCTCGAAGAAAATACCCGCATACGTGTTTGAATATTTTGGCTCTTGAAGCCCGAAAAATACATATTGAGGGCTGACCCTGTTAATCGTTTTTGTCAAGCAATTAGCTGTTAATTTCCTATGTATTTTCTGATTCTTGCATTTAGGCTTGGACTTTACTTAAATTGCACATATATATTTATTAGGAAATATTTGCGTATACACGAGTATATCTTTATTTTATACATTCAAATCAACGGATTAAAAAATATTTAATTCATATAATTCATATGTTCATTTTTTTCAATAAAAAAAATATTAATACCTTTTTTTTTTCTAATTTAATGTGTTATTATCACATTAGAAAAATATATACATTCAAAATAGACAATATAGACAATACTTCATTATTATTATTATTATTATTATTATTTTGAGGAAAGACAAATACTTCGTTATTAATGAAATGAAAATTTTGAATTGAGATTATTTTGTACATTAATAAAAAAATTAATAATAGGAAAATTTTATCTAAATATATATAAAATACTATATATCATATAAATGTTACATTAAATATTATATTATTTTAATAAACAATTTAAAAACTTTAGCGTATATTAATATATGATATAGTAAGATAATATCATATATTAATTTTTACATACGATATCAAGTTTATTTCTCATATTTCATAAAAAAAAATTGACCATCCACCTTAAAATTAAAATTTAAAATAAACACTTTTAATAGTTAACTAATACGTTTGGAACCGTTGCAACTTGCAAGTAATAATGTCTATGAAATGGGGTAATTATGATGATTAAATCAAATCTTCTCGAGCAATCACCAACCACTAATTTCAAAATTTAAGAGTAATATTCCCACTCTCACCCTTAGAATCATTTTAAAGTACAGTAGAGAGTTACATGCCTAATTAATAAAGTAAGGCTGAGCTTGGTAAATTAATTAACTTTAAATTATTTGTTAGTTGATGATAGCTTTGGTTTCTTTTTGTCACATTCACGAATTGGAATTGGAATTTAAAGGTATTGTTTAGTTATGGAAAATATTTTTTTAATTTTTAATTTTCTATATTTTTATTTTGTAAATTAAAAATTTAAAAATAAAAAAATATATTATGATTCGTTTTCATTTAAAATTTTATCTATTTCTCCACTTCCATTTTTATTTCTAAGATTCTTTTTTGTATTAAATATATAACTATTATTTTGTATAATTATTTGTTTTAAAGTAAAGTAGAAAATATTATAAAGTATATAATTTTCTATGATATTGTAATTTTTTATTTTTTTTAAGTAATTTTCTAAAAACTAGGTTTTATTTTCCACAATTAAATAAAGCCAAAATTTGTGAAGTTCTAGACGAATGTCTCCGGGCTTCTGTCCTCTTGCTAAGCCCAAGACAATTCCTTTATGATTGTGCTATCTATCTTTCTGCTTAACAACAAAACACAATCAAATTTCAACACATAATGAGTGCCACCGAAAGAGTAAAATTGCTACAACTGTCTATTACCCATATATATTTGCACCATATAGAATCCATAATAAATCCACAGTCAATATACCCCTTCCCTCCCATTTTATTTTAGACATTTTCTTTTTTAAGATATTTCAAAAAAATATGTTTTATTTTTATTTTTAATATTTTTTTTTATTTTTTATACCTATCTTGTTCTTGAATATTAATTTAACTTTTGTCGTAAAATTTATAAAAAATTATATTTAATAAAAGACATAAAAAAAATAACATATTATTTGATACACTTTTAAATTTTATAAAAAAAAGTATTCCAAATAAAATGGGAGGAAGGGAGTAACTTTTTCTCTGCCAAACCAAAAAAAACATATTTCTCAAGTGTGTAGTCTATGGGTGGCCCATATACATATTAAGAGGGGGAAAATTTTTCGATATTATATTTATAATAGATAAAACAATAAATATATTTATAATAAAATTTTAAATTTTTTTAAAAAATAATATATAAAAAGATAATTACATCGAGACTAACTAAATTTTTTTTATCAATAATAAATAAATATTTCCTTCAAATATAATCCGAGACTAAACTCTCGCTCAAATATTAGTTTTGCCACTTTACAATAATAGATAATATTTTCGATTAATAAGAGCTTTAGCTCGATAATACAAGAATCATCATTCTATTTTCATTGCATCAAGATAATGAAATATCCTTTGAAAACCCACATAAATAAATTAATTTTTTTTCATCGATCATATATAGTTTAATTAATTTTTTTTTTTTTTTTTGCTTCTTTAAAATGTGTGGAAGTAAAAAGAATAGGAATAAGAGGTCTCAAATTAGAATTCAAGCCTCTCTAATCACCAAAATTTTTACTAATTTAGTGATAGATATGGAAAGAGGAGGACTACTCATTTGTAAAACCCATAATATTATTTTTTCACATTAATTAGACCTCCAGTAAAAAAAAATTAACTTCTTTTCAAAAATAATAAAATAAAAGAGGACTATCCATTTGTATAATTCATAATATTATTTCGTCACATTAAATCTCAAATAAAAAAATTAAGTTTTTTTTCAAAAAAAAAATTTTATATTATGTCGTCATAAATTAATTAGAGTGTTATTTGGTTAATTATTGTTTATTGTTATTTTGCTTGTTTATTATGGCATAATATATATATAATACTAATTAAAGAAAACCAAATCTAAATCATTGGAAGCTTTAAAGTGGAAAACAGTTAACCACTATTGTTTTACAATTATCACCAAACACTTTATTAGTTTAGTTATGAGAAACTAAACACCTATCAATTACTGCTCTCTAACAGTCGAACCAAGCAAACTCATTTAGGCTAATCCCATTAATTATTGGCATAATGTACAGTTAATTACAATAGCAATCTTATAATTCAGAAACCTTTTTATTCTTTATTACTGGATTAATAAAGAGTAATTGGTTATAAGAGATGAGAAAAGGGATTCCTACGTTCATTCATTAGATAACCTAATTTACCAGAAATTCATTTGAATAAACGATGACGATGTCGTTTCCTGGATAGCATAGGACAAAACTGGTAAGCCTCCACCATCTCTTCTTTTCATGGCCTAAATAAAAGGAGGGCTCCACTTCCATATTACATATATAAAAAAGCATAAACACATTGATGTATCCATTGACTTTAAGACATTATTTCATCATGATCATGATCCGATAGTTACTTTTACTTAGTCAAAGTATTGAACTTTTTTGACCTTTGGATTCTGTTATTAATAAAGTACTGTAATATATATCTAAGCTCTAATGCTCTATGATGATCACCGCATATTAATTAATTTAAACAAAGGATTAATTAATCTAAAAGCATATATATATATAGCTTCCCGTGAAGATTAAATGTGGGTCCATTCTACTATTAAAACCAAAGAATTGGTCAGCCAAGAAAAGGATTCTCTTGTCGGCTAAACAAGGCATTGGCCCCTCTTCAAGAAATCCACAAGAAACTCCCCACCGAAGCATCATCACCTCAATTTATATAATTTTTATAATTTCTATCGCTACCAGTAGCAGCAAGATTGATCAATTGAAAATGGGGAATTGCGTGTTCAGAGGATTTGGAGTAATGGAAGTAGAAGAAATGATAAAAGTCGAAACAACAGACGGAGGCATAATGGAGCTCTACGCGCCTATAACAGCAGAGTGCATAACAAACGAGTTTCCAGGCCACGCTATTTACCGTAGTCGTGATCTGATTTCTCCGCCTCTCCTCCATAATGAAGAGCTTCTGGCTGGAAATCTTTATTATCTTCTCCCTCTCAACACCAATAAAACAAATTCGATATTTAATAAAAATAATAGCATAAATTCATCTTTTTCTTCTTCTTCTTTTAATTCATCGTCAAAACTTGCACCTTATCGAATGTCTTTCGATAATCAAAGGGCAGTGAAACGATCAACAACGGAGGCTGAGGTGTTTCCGAGGTATAATAGCAGCGGAGTTTGGAAGGTGAAACTAGTAATATGTCCAGAACATTTGGCGGAGATACTGGCGCAAGAGACACGAACAGAGGAGTTGATAGAGAATGTGAGGACGGTGGCTAAGTGTGGAAATGGGATATCTTCTTCCGTCGCTAATTCTGATCAATTCAGTGTGGCTAGTAGCTGCAAAGGATCCGTTGACAAATATGGATCGGATTTTACTTAATTAATTTAGTGTTTTCTAATTTTTATATTGTTGTATCTAATTTTCTTTTTTTTTTTTTTTATAAAATTTCTACCTTAATTATTAGTTTTGATTATTTATGTGTTTAGGTACTGGACTTTATGTAATTCTTTATAGCATATAATATAATAATATGCATGTCATAAATCTATTTTACTAATTGTTTTTAGAAGGTTTTAATTTAATTCTATTTATTAGGTACATTTGAGAATTGAAAAGGTCAAAGCTATGGAAGTAAAGAAAAAACTTGATTATTAAGGAATTGTTTGAAACTTTGAATCGGAAAACCATTATTTGCTTTCTTTCTTTTTTTTTTTTTTTTTTTTTTTGAAAAACAGAGTTTTTATTTGCGTGTTGATAAATAATATATAATATGGATATTATTATGTGGTGATGGTTTGTGTCATTTATTGAAAAAAATAATAATAAAAGAGGAAAAGAAAGTTCAAGCATTTGATCTGTGTTTTAATTTTTCTTTTTCCTCCCTTTTCTTTATTTCCTCTTAAGTACCATTTTTTTCTTCTGAAATACCAATTATTGTTAACTATATATCAATACCATTGCATAATAATTAAGTAGCTATAAGCATAGAGTTTACCATATGTATAGCAGAATAAACATTAAAAGTTATTTTATTTATAATTTATTAATCTCAACAAATTCATATATAATCTATAAATTAGGTGCTTTAATTTTTATAAAGATCGAAAAAGGATCTCAATTTTAGCTAGAAACTTTTGACATCTGGCTAGGGAAAACCATTCCTCTGAATTTGAATCTATAACTTTTTGAATATTTACATTAATTTCATCCAATTTTAATTTTAGCATTAGGAGGCTGATATTGATACTTGCAAAATGGTTTTTGGCACTCTCTTTAATAAGTTTATTACTTACCTTTAATAAATAAAAAAAATTCCATATATCATGTTTTTCTTTGATTGACTCTTACAAGGAAAGAACTTTCATATTAACTCTAATTTAAAAAAAAAAAAAAACTTTTAAATCTTCAATATAAATATGGCAAGGAGCATGTTTTACTGTTTTAGACCTCCATAAAAATTAAATGATGAAGGAGAAAAATAAATGAAGTTTAAATTTGCAAATTAAAATAGGGTATACACAAACAATCCTTTGATTTATTTTTTTTTAATAAAACAAAAAATATATAACATCTTTGGTAAAACTGAAAATTCAAACTAGAAAACCAAAAAAAAAGTTTATAATCAAGATTTGAATTGAATAATAAAACAGGTGGCCAAACTATGAGGAATAAAACAGTTTATGGCAAATGAAGTTGAAACAACCAAATATGATTATGAGAAAGATGACCAATATCATATACTCAAGCAAACAATAAACAGGTACATGAACAAAGAGGGGCTATCCTTAACTTGTGTTGTATGCTCATGTTTATCACGTTATTAATACATGCATTTTATTTTTAAAATATTATATTCATGGATTCTAAACAGAATTAGTAAAAAATATAGACTCCGTTTAATTTAGTTATTCGTAACACATGTTAGTTGTTATATATTGCTAATAACTGATAGCTAATTACTAGTAACTGATTGTGATTGTTATTAATTGTTTAGTAAAATTATTATTAATTGTTGCTGTTAATATGTTTAATGACTATTAAGAATAAATATTAATATTTATCTTTTATTTAAATATTATGTTTAATTATTTAAATAAATAGAAATTGTTTCAAAAAAGTTTTAAATTGAAGCTTTTATAAATAATAGTTGTTTGACTACCTAACAACTATCTAATAATTAACAGCTATCACTAAAAAAAACAATCAAATGAATTTAATGCAGCTGTTGGGAACAAAAAATTAAACTAACAATTGTTAGGAATCAAAAAGCTAATAACTACATTAAAAAGTTTTGCCAAACACCGGATAGTAAATTTGTTTTTCGTAGACCTTTGTAGTTTGTAATGTTGAGGCTATTGAAACTTAGCGGAGTAATTATTTACAGTAGAGACAAAAAAAAAAAATGAATAGTTGTTGTTGAGATAAGACAGGAGGTCATTGAGATTAGCCACATTAGCAAAATTATCTTTGATTATTGATATTCAAATGGAGATATATCTAATTTCGATTTAAAAATAATTTTATTCATTCATCTTTTATTTTTCCTTTTTTATTGGGAGATTTTAATTTTTATTGAAGTCAATATGAAATATCTTTCTTTATAGAAGTTAATAGAGTAAATATGGTACATGAAAAATAGTTAAAATATAATAAGGGCAAAATATTTCATCTAAATAATAAAATTATTAAAAAGAGTGTCAGAATTTTTTTTGTGAAGTGCCAATATCGACTCTTTAGCATTAAACTCATAATTTGAACAATTTAAAATGTCAATAATTTTGTTTCTTTTGGGGTACATTTCTTTCCCTAAAAATATTATGGATAAAATCTTAATTACATGGGACTATTTGGTTTAGAAATAGAATGCTACACATAATGCATTGATTAAAGGCTAAATCTATAATAATAATAATATAGATAGACAGATTTTGGACAAATTATAAGCTGTCCAACGGGCTTCAACTTATAATTTGTCTTGGATTCATGAGGTAGGCCAAGCCCTATTTGCCATGCAAAACTACATAAATTTTGGTCCAATTTGCTTGTCTTTTAAGTTAAAATCTTTCATCTGTTATGATAGTGATTCATATGTTGCGGCCTGTTGAATTTGTTAGGTTATTATTCACCAAGGAATAACTAATGATCAATTGTCAATATTCAGACAATAGATTTTAAATCAACGATTCATATTTTATTATCTAACAAATAATCACCCATTCATGAAAATTCAAAATTATTTTCTAATAAAATCTCAATTATTTATCATCAAACTAACAGTTTGTACAAACATAATAGGTCATGTTTATACAAACATGAAAAGATCATAATTTTCAATAGAATTAATAATAATAATAATAATAATAATTGGATTAGAATTCTCTCATATTTAGATGAATATGATAAATTATGTTAGCCTATAATCTCTATCGTTAAATATAAAATTTATAGTTGGAATTTTCTTTTATACTATAATTACTCGTGAAATTTTTAAAATTTTATTTTTTTAAAAAAATTTTCAATCATTGATTTTACATTCAATTGTGTATATTAGGTTAAATTCAATAACAAAATTTAATGCACTGAATCCCAAACATATAGCAATTATATATACCCAAAGGAAAATAAAAAAGGAAACTTTTGGAAAGAAAAAAAAAATCATAAACGCATTGAGTTTATTAATATTTAAATATTTCTTTCTTCCCAATTTACCAAAAAAAAAATTAATATTCATGTTTTTTTTTTCATAAAAATACCAAATGATATAATAGGATAAATCTTTTCAATAGTTCTTGCTAAATATAAGAAAACTTTCACCATAATGGATTAACCATCTATATTTACTAGTTATTTTTGCAATTATTATGAATTTCGAATATGTGATAATATATTATTTAATATTAAGTATTTTATGAAATAAAATTATTTTAATTAATAATAAAATAAAATTTTAATAAATTTTATGAAAAATAAAATTTTAATAAAATGAAGTCAATAAAAAAATTTTAAATTTCAGTTCGATGACAATTAATATTTATATTAAATCAATAAAATAAATTACAAATAGTAAAATTATTAGAGTAATAATTTAATAATTCAAACTTACATAAAATCTATAATTTGAATGTGAAATATAAAATCTAATATTTAGTGCTATAAAATATAAAATATGAATATTTTAATTTCTCATGATATTGAATAATAATTAAATATGGTACATATATTAGAACATAAAACAATAAATTTGCTAGCTTATTAAAAAATTATTATTTTCTATTTACCTTATATTAATTTTTTTATATATGAGAAAAAAATATTAAAGTCACTGTGACTATTAAATCCTAACTCCTAATTAAGTCCCTTTAAAAAAAAAACTTTTTACACTACAAACTATTATAAACTTAGACTAATAAAGATAATGTATTAAATTAAATGAAGACATAATAATTAATTAAAATTAAATTCTATAATATAAATCATAATCCTAAATCTATATGAGTTGATTTATTATTCTTAACATAAAGGGGTTTGTACACAAATACCCCAAAAAGATAAAATATTTTCATATATGCTTTTTTTTTTTCAAAAATATATTTATTAAATTTTCTATTTCAAAAATGTTTTATTTTTAAAAATATATCATAAGTATACCAAAAAAAAAATGTATTTTTGAAAACCTGAAAAAATAAAATGATATTTTAAAAAAAAAATTAAAAAAAGGGCATTTGATGTAATTTCCTCTAACATAAATGAAAAATGGGCCTATGGATACTTATGTTTTGTTTTTATCTTTGTATTGGTATAGATACATTTTTTGTTTTTCTAATTTATGAAAATAAACATAAAATTTGAAGAGTGTTTTCAAGTTTTCAATTAAGATTAACAAATTTATAAATAAATAAAATTTATAATATAATTTTTTATTAAAAAAAGTAAAGTTGGCAAAAAAAAATTAGAACTTGTATTAAAATAAGCAAAATTTTAAATAAGATTATAAATTCACGTAACTCTTTTATTTACTGTTATTCTTAAACTTTAGACTTAATTTCAACTTATGAGAGAGTATTTTTTTATATTTACTTATTAACAATTAAGATGATATATAAGAAAGAACAAAATATAAAATATAAAAATATAAAAATATATATTTTTGTCAAAATAAATGTGAAATATTAATGTGTTAAAAAAATTATAAAAAATTACTATGTGATTAGACCATTTTACACTTATGAATTTGTGATTTTTTTTTTTTTAACAAAGAGGATCCCGTGGTTTATTCCATTAATAATTTGGAGTCTCTGTCACTAACACCTTTAGTCAACGCTGACATGTCACTTGTGGATTTCACTTTTTTATCCACGTGACTATCTAAAAAAATTAAGAAGTAGAGCCCACATATGCCACGTCATTGTTAACTAATGGTGTTAATGTTGTAAACCCTAAAATATTATCAAAATAAACCAAATGACTCTCTTTGTAAAAAAAAAAAACCATAAGTGTAAAAGGGTATTATTATTATTATTATTATAAAATATACAATAATTTTACATTTATATATCTTTTTATTTAGAATAATATTTATATATTCTTATTTTTTTATGACATATGAAAATTAATTAAAAATAAAGAAAGTTGAAACTCTCTCTATACTCACTATTTCATTTTTTTTTTTATAAATTTTTGAATTTTTAATTTAATTTTCAATATTTAAAAAATATTAAAAATAAAGTTTAGTTAATTAATAGGATATTTAATATGAAAACTTAAGATTTTTTTTATTATTATTTTTTATTTTTTCATATAAGATTAGGTAAATAATAAGAAATTTAATATGAAAGTTTAAGAGTTTTTTTTTTTTTAATTTTTTTTTTCATTTAATAACTTTATTTGAACAAATTAAGTAAAAAACAAAATGGAAAACTACACTATATAAGATAAATAAATAATAACTTTATTTGAAGAAATTAAGTAAAGAAAAAAAAATAGAAAACAACACTATAAGAGAAATAAATAATAAGTAGGATAGGGTAATTATATTTTTGAAGCATTTTAATTGCTTTCATTTTTATATTTTCTTATGATTTTTTTTTATTGAACATTGTGATTGACAATTTAAATTTTTATATAAATATAAAAATTTGGGTAGGTAGACTGGTTCAGAAATCTATTAAAATAATAATTATTATTTATAAAAAAAATACAATAATTATACATTTATATATTTATATTTTTTTTACTTTTATATAACATAAAAATTAATTATTATTATTTTTTAATATCAAACCCTAGTTATATATAATGAGTCAATGACTATGACATTCTCATAATAATGAAGAATTAAATTATGGAGGAAGGAACTAGGAAATTCCATTTTTTGCCAACTTTTTTCCCTCCTTAATAAAGGCAAGTTTTTTATTGGGTTGGCTTTTGTTTTGTTTTTTTGGTATAATAATTGTTCATTGGAAATTTGGAATTTTGGAATGAACAAAATCGTCACAATAAACTTTAAATTGAAATTTAAATTTTAGGCCTGAAAACATTATTAAATTTAACATATTGGAAACGTTTTAAAATAAAATAAAATATTTGTTTCAGTATCATTTGTTCCTCAACTCTAATGATGTTAAGGAAATACTATATTTTGCGGCCAAAGCCATATATATATATTAATTCAATTCTAAAGTAATCATTTGGGAATTGCATGTCCGTCTATTAATATATGGACCCAATAGTAAATCTTAAAGAAATTACTCCTATTGCAAATTTTTTTTTTAGTTGGACGATATGCATCAATTTTATGGTGAGTTATTTGTTTTTTTCTTTCACTTATTCTTTTCATCATTCATTTTCTCCTTATAATTTCATCCGCCCTTCTTTATCTTTATATTTAATAACATCATAATTTTTTTTGTTAGAGTATCCCACATCTAATAAATATAATATGTTAAAAAAACATATAAATAATAAGAGTCAACCACTTATATGACTAATTATAGTTATTTTGGTTATAATTGAACTCAAATCTAATAAAATTTTATATAACTTTTTTTTTTTGTAATTTGTAACACTAATATCATTAACTTTTATACTTAATAATATCAAAATCTTTTTTTTTTTTTAATTTTATTTGTAGCACTATATTATTAACTTCATATTAATATTACGAATATAGTCACTTTTATAATTTTATATCAAAATGTCTTTTTTTTTTATTATTATTATTTGTAGCACTATATATATTATTAACTTTATATTAATATTATGATTATAGTCACTTTTATAATTTTTCGAAAAATTAATGTGAATTCTACATCAAATCATTTAAAAAAAAAACTCTATATTAAATTAAAATTTTGATTTTTTATACAATTCATCAACCATTGCATACTCTTTTTTTTTTTTTTTTTTTTTCCCTTTCTTCTCTCAATGTCACGTGATTCCCTTCTCCATTCATTTTTTTCTCTAATTTTTCAATATGTTACTTTCTTAAACCTTCCCTTAAAAAACACAAAAGATTATATAGTTCTAATTTTGTGCGGATTATTTTGAAAAAAAAAACTTTGTACGATTTTTATCCACTTAATCAATAATCACACATAGAACATATAATTTTTTAGGCTAGATTAAAAGAAAATTGAATTCAAATTAAATAAATGAAAACACAAATCTATTCTAAAATTGAATAAGAGAATAAATTATGTGATGTTTAGGGGAAAGAGAGAGAAAAAATGAGTATAGTTGATAAGTTGTGCAAGTAAAATTATTAAAATGATGTAGAGGGCACATCAATTTTTAAATTGGAATATTAAAAAAAAAAAGATTTTGATGTTATTAAGTATAAAGGTTAATGTTATTAATTAGTATTATAAATTAAAGAAAATAGACTGTGATTTTATTAAGTATAAAGGTAAAAGATGATAGGTGAAATTAATCCTTAAATATAATCACGAATCTTTTTCATTAGTCACCCTTGAAATAAAAAAAGAAAAACCTACTTTCTAAATAATATTTTGTGAAAATCGTTTTTTTTTTGTTTAGTTTTTTTTCATGGAAGAGCTAGCTAGGCCGCCCTTAGGGAAGAAAAAAAAAACAGAAAAATAACTTATTTTAATTAATAAAAAATTTTATAAAATATTTACATCATGAAAACATCATCTGATTCTATAATAACAAATAGAGAAGATAATAAAAATTCCTAAAAAGTTAATGACCAAAAATAATCTAAATTTTTTAGAAAAAATGTATATATATATTTCAATTTTGATCACATGAATGTAATTGTGACTAATATCTTTAAATTAAAGTAAATATTTTTTTTCTTTTTTTAGCATAAGTAAATATTTTTACTAATAATTCATCACTAAATTCAATTTTATCATAATATTTTATCAATATCTTCTTAATTGCATAATAGACTGGTAAGGTAAAATAGTACTTCCTCCATTATTTTTATCTATCATTTTTTTAAATATATTTTTTTTAAAATATCTGTTATTTTAGGGAACCAATAAAATTTTTTTTTTTAACTCTATTCTTATCATTTACTCTATTATTAATGCACATATTATTTATTACTCTATAATTAATAAGAGTAATTTAATCATTTTATTTTTAGAATTTAAAGTAATTAATTATTTTTTAATATTTATGAAACAACAAAAAATGATAGAAAAAAAAAATAAAAGAAATATATTTTAAAAGTATTAGATACAACAGCAATTTTTGAAAAAAGTACTTAAATTTTTTAACCAATGATGAGATTTTGATTGATTATGTTGAGCTCAAAACAGGAAGAAGATTGAGATAAGATTTTTTTTTTTTTGGATTGAAAGCTTTTGTGAACCCAGCAGTTATAAGATTCGATGACTCTATAATTTTTTTTTTTATTTTTTTTTATTATTATTTTTTTTTTTTTTTGGTCAAAGGACTCTATAATTACTTTGAGACAATAAAGACAATAAAAATGGTTAATGTGAACTCCTTTTCAGAAGGATCAGATTCTTGAAAACTTGATTGAAAATCTGACGTCCCTACAGTTGAAAATGAAAATATTTTCTTGTGATCACAAATTAGAAATACGATTCATGCACTTGACATGAATCAATTTTCATGTTTGGTGTGTAATATCTAAATTATTTCATTTTTATGTATTTTTTTAAAAAATATTAAGAGAAATTTAATAGTTGGTGAGATTTTAAATTTTATTGCTCAATCATATTTTTATGTATTCAAGAACTATATTTATTTTGTATAATTCATTTAATAAATATGTAAGTAAAACGGGCCATTTAATAATTATGCTGATACTGTTAGATTACATGATAAATTGATAATTGTATTAATGAGCTGTGTGTTTATAAGATTTGTTATAATGGTATTTATAAAGGAAACAGTACATTAATGGAGTCTTGATTGATGGAAGGTTGTTGAGGTTGTTAGCTGTGCACATAGAGGTGGTTCCTGAAGTCCACAATAGTTGGAAGGCAGGTGAAGTCTTCTTCTTCTTCTTTTTACAATAACACCCTTCCTCAAACTCAACGTGGTATCGTAGATGCCAACTTGAAATTACTCAGTAGATTTGGAAAATGAGTTGAAGCATAAAACAAAATACATATTAAAAAACTAGTTAAACAGACTGAAAATATGAAATAAGACATAAACTGATAAGCGTAGTAGAATTGAAAAATAAATTTGAAAATAATCAGAGTCGGGATATGGTAACAGAGATCGAATTTAGATACGTGGCAAGAGGAGGAGTCATATGAATGGCATGGCGGAACACATGCAGGACACGTGCTGGAACACTTGTAAACAGGAGACAGAGTCAAATTATGGTAAAATTGATACCAAATATGGATTCAGACAGGAGACAAAGTCTGAAATGGATAAAACATGTGCCATAAATGACTTTAGAAAGACTAAAAAATTAATTCAGACGGCCAAAAGAGAAGAGATAATTCAAAAACTGGTAAAGAAAATACCAAAAATGGATTCAGTATGGCAAAAATGGATTCAAAAAGCCCAAAATTTCAGGAACCTAGTAATGGTTCATATAGAAAAATATAAATAGAGACAGAATTTTGCAAAACAAACTGCAAAATTGATTTCAGAAGGTCTAAAAACCTTTAGAACGGATAAATGTTCATTCAGAACTGGTCAGAAGAGGGTCGAACCGATTGTTGAAAATATACAGAAAATTGAGGTAGAATCAAGAAAATTTAGATAGAGACAGAATTTTACAAAAAAAGACTGCAAAATTGAACTCAGAAGATTTAAAAACCTTGGGAATCAGTCCGAGTTTGTTGAAAACTGGTTTAAAAATCACTGAACCGATTGGTCAAAATAGCTGGACCGAATCAAATCAAATTGGTCAGACCAAGGCTTGAATCGGGTCAGTTGATCTGCTGCGTGACCTGATGAATAGTACCGTATGAACAGTACTCTTGCTACAGTGCCTTGCTATAGTGACTAAGTTGGAACAGAAACTAAGTTAGAATAGTCTTCTTTATCAAAAATTTATGTGATTACTATTTATCGAATTTCTGATTTTACATCCATTTTCGAAAGGAATTGCACCAAAATTCTTCTTATGGCGAGAGCTTTCAAATGATGTGGTCAAATTAAATTTTGGACGTGTGTATGGAGAGTTTACAGAAGGGACATAAGTACTCTGTCTCAAAAAAAATATTAGAACAGAAAAAACAATAAATTTTATGGATTTTGTGTATTGCAGAGGCTGAAATTCTGACCTTTACTGAGCTCTTAGACTCTGATACCATGTTAGATTACATGATAAACTGATAATTATATTAATGAGTTGTGTGTTTATAAGATTTATTACAATGATATTTATAGAGAAAAGAGTATATTAATAGAGTCTTAATTGGTGAAAGGTTATTAAGATTATTGGCTGTGCACATAGAGGTGATTCCTGAAATACACAATAGCTGAAAGGTAGGTGAGGTCTTCTTCTTCTTCTTTTCACACTAACAAAAGAAAAACCTAGTGGCAAATACTTAATTGAAAACTTATTAGTTTTAGCTAATTCCAATATATCTACGAGTTTCTATAATAAAATGATGAAATTAAGTTTGAATTTAGTAATGAGATAATTAACGGGAAAAGCAAATTTTTTTAGCTTAATGGTAGGTTGATACTACTTTAAAATAAACGTCAGCTTCGAATATTACCCATCTTCAATTCCCTTTTTAATACTAAAAAACCTTTCCTTTTTTTTTTTAAAAAAAAAAAAATTCACTAAAAAAAAGGTTCAACTGATCCATCAATAAATCTAAAATATATCACATTATTAATATATTTACTTTGCAATGTAAGTATTGTATTGGGGGTGTAGCAAATAATTTTTCACGAAATTTTTTTAATTTCTTGTTTCACATTCTGCAACCTCTATAAGCACTAGGTGGAAGGTGAGGATAGCCAATAGCCATGGCTTCCAAACTTTTCAAAATTAAAATTTATACTCATATATTTTAGTATATTTTTAAAAAATATATTACATTGACCTCTTTAAACTTTTAAATTTTAAATTTTGGTTTATATATAATAGATACATTTAATCCCTCTAAATTTTTTAAAATTTTATTTATTACATGTATATTTCATAATTGTTTTCCTTAAAAATATAGTTGTTAATGGTTTTTATTATTATTCGAACCTTAGCATAGGGAAATGGTTAATTATATTAATAATCACAGTGCTTCGTAAGAATAATAGTCTTTTTTTTTTTTTTAACAAATTAACAAATAAAGTTCCATATAATATAACAAAAAAGTTGTTTTATGTCACAGCCAGCTTTGAAGATAATAATTTTTTTTTTTTTGGCCAATGAGATAATAAATTAGGATGCTAATCTAACTGACCCTCTTAAAAAAGGGAAAACAAAGTGTGGGCTGCCAAACTAACAATAAAGAAAGCATGATTATTCTCTATTTGATAACTGATTTAATTTAATTAATGAACAAAAATTTCCTGTAAACCAGGCAATACATGGCATAAAATTATAGTAATAATTAATAAATGGCACAATATTTTTTTTTAGCAGAGACAGATTATCGAGGGAAAATTTTTAGTCCGTTTGAGCGGATGATTATTTGAAATTATTGTTAATTTGAATTTAAATTTTATATGTAAAACTATAAAATATAAACATGATGATAAATTTCAAATGTTTAATCATTTTCAATAAATAACTATCCAAATGAACCCTAAAAATTGACCATTATATATATTCACATATATATATTTCCTTGAATTTTTTTTTTTTTTTTATTTTATCATGTTCCTATTGAATGTGTCTACTTTTCAGTTAAAATAATATTCATAAAAACTACGAAAATAATATAATATTATTTCTTTATTCCCGTAAGTTGAGGAAATGAAAAATTATTTTAAAAGAGTAAAATAAAACACAAATTTTATGAGAAAATAGCATTCATTGCTTAAGTGATTTTCTTATTTTTTCAATCACATTTTTTTTTATTTAAAACACAAAAAATGAATTTAATATCATATGATATAGATATATTACTCAAACCATACATCAATTGAAATTCAAGTATAATTAATTCTTTTTTTTTTATTCTATCGTTAACAATATCAAAATATTTTTAAACCATATCAAAATAATTTTAAGAAGGAATGTCAAAATCAAAATTTCACCAATGACAAATTTCTAATTCTCAATACTTATAAAAAAATGTAACCAAATCAAATTTTATTTTATTTTAAATATACTTTATTAATAAAATTATAAAATAGCAAGTGCTATACAATTAATTTTAATTTTATGTAATTGAGCTTATATTTTGGGAGCAAAAAAAAAAAAAAAAAAAGTTAAAAAACATCTTATAGCCTTTTGAGGATTCACCTAACATTTTTTCCTTTCCAAGTCATTTGTTTCAACTTTCAACAACCCGGCCTAATTATTTGACCAAAAAAAAAAAAAAAAAAAAGTGTCTTTTGTTACCTTATGCTCCTTAGTTTGCTTGAAATTTTTATTCTTTGCAAATGATTGATTAAAGACGGCAAACACGGTTAAAAATAAAAAATATTAAAAATTTAGCACATGTTTCTAAACAAAGGATTAAAAATTTACCAAAAGCAATAATAAGATTCACCAATCATTTCTTGCAGTGATAAAATAAATTGAGAGGGTGTTTGGTTCAGCTATTAGGAGATGATAGTTTTTTTTTTACTTTCAATGGTTCGATCAATTTTTTTGATAAAAAAAAATATCAAATAATAGTTATTTTATTAAAATATTATAAAAACAACAACATTTAAATTAACCCTTTTAATGAAAAAATTAATTTTTATATAATTATAATAATAAAAAATAATTACTAAATATTATAAATAATATTTCTAAAAATTATTATATTCATGTTTAGAAAAAAAATATAAAAATATAAAAATATAATAAAATAATTAATTATAATTTTTCAATTACTAATTTCATTATTCTTGTGATTTATATTATATATTGAAAAAAAAATTAAAATAACTAAGAGACATAATAATATATTATAAATAAATTATATTTTTAATCACTATTTAACATTTCAAAAGTAACAATTAAAATAAAATATTCTTACACAATCATATTTTTTAATTATCAATTATAAATTATTTGTAACAGTTATCAATTACCATCTATTAACCACAATCAAACCAAACATACCTAAAATCATGACCACTCCACATATTATTTTTATTTATTTATTTATTGGTTTGTAGGCAAAGCTCAATAATTTTAATAGGTGACTGTGAAGTGTGAATTTGTAGGCAAAACTTTATGACAAAACGTCCTTGTAAGGCATCTTCTGGTTTCATTTCATCTCTTTTTTTTGGCCCCTTAAACCTAAATATTCTCTTAAACCTAAATATTCTATCTTCTTTGTTTTTTATTTTTTTTTAATTGGATAAAAGAATCTATATATTTCCTCTATACATGAATCATAATGGAAAGAATTTTTCTTTTTTGATTTGACAAATTGATAAATAATTTCATCGACTATACTTATACATGTGGGCATTTTCTTAAACCTAAATATTCTATCTTCTTTGTTTTTTATTTTTTTAATTCGATAAAAGAATCTATATATATATCCTCCATACATTCATCATAATGGAAAGAAATATTCTTTTTTTGATTTGACAATTTGATAAATAATCTGTAAATAATTTCATCGACTATACATGTGGGCTTTTTTTTTTTTTTTTTTTTTGGATCTTCCATTATAATAATTGATTGTTTGATCGTGTTACAATATTTGGCAAAAAAAAAAAAAAAAAAAAAAAAGAGGGTTTGATCGTGTTACAATGGAGAGTTACATGTGATTGTAGTCGCTAGTGACTCAGTAAAAAAAAAATAGAAAAAAGATTGTAGTCGCTCCTCGCTAGTGCAAGTTTTTTTAAAGTAATGCTATTTGTATTTAATACTTTTGCATTATTTGCGTCATATATTCTCTGATGAGACACCATAATATTGATACATTTTATTTATGAAAAAAATATCATATCAGATAAATACAATTTTTTATATAAATAATTTTTTTTTTATATCTTTTTATATAATTATAATTATTATTACTTGGTAGAAAAAGTTCCACATTGAGTAAATACAAATATATATTAAGTGATTAATATAGAGATAAAAACTTTAACTTTTATGATAACTTTTAAGATTAGTTCTTTTAAATTTTTATTAAAAACTCAATATATGATATTAGAATTTATCGATCATTGTACCACCCTATTATATAATAATTCGAACTGAGTTCAATTCTCTTTCTTGACCGGTATGATTTATTCTCAAGTTTTATATTTGTTCTTTGTCTAGTATGAATTTTCCTCATATTTTTAATTTTTTCGTCTGATATAAGTTTAGCTCAGGCTCTCTTTTGGCCCAATCCATTGCAAGTGCTAACTGAGACCCTATTATATCATAATTCAAACTATGTTCAATTATCTTTCTTGGTTCGGTTTGAGTTATACTTGAGTTTCAAATTTGTTCTTCGTCTGGTATGGATTTTCCTCAGACTTTCAATTTTTTTGTTTGGTATGGATTTACCTCATGCTTTAAATTCTCTCTTGGCACAATCCATATCATAAATTTGTAAGTGTCAACTGAATTTTATAAAAAATTATCTTGGCCTATAATTGCTACTTGAGGGGGCTATTAAGAATATGTATGTTTAGTAGGCTGTAATGTAATGTAATCAAATGCATTTCTAGTGTAAACATTATATTAAAAATATATTTGATTACATTACATTACAACCTATCAAACGTACCCATAAAGTGTGTGTGATAGGCTATTAAGAATATAGTGTGTGGAAAAAAATCTCACATTGAGTAAATACAAATATATTAAGTGATTAATATACAAATAAAATTTTCACCCCTAATGATTAGCTTTAAGGTTAGTTCTCCTAAATAGAGAGATATTGGGCCAATTTTAATAAAAATGACTAGAGCTAACCACTTTGGTAATTAGTCCTCACCACATATATGCCTTAGTATTTTTCATCCACTTTTAATATGAGACTTTCTCTAACACTCCCCCTTAAGTGGGGTTGAAATACTCTCCTTGAAATGTAGTGGTAACAATGGACTGGGCAACTGGGACTGGACATTCATACGAAAGGAAATCAACTTAAAACGTAGTGGTAAAACCGAACTGGACAACTGAAACTGAACATCCAGACGAAAAAAAAAATCAATAAATCAGACTAAATCTATTTTGATACCATAGTAATTAATTAATTTAAATAATTAAATTCAAAGATAAATGAAAATAATAGAGATGTATTGAGCTAAATATAATCAAAATAATTAAAATTAGCCATTTAGATAATTGATGTGGCCACATGTATACGTTAAATATTTTTCATCCACGGGACTTTCTCTAACAACTTTCATAATAAATACTATTCAATACTCAAACTCAAACTCAAGCTCAATTTCAATTTAAATTTCAATTTCAATTCGTCTTTTTATATCTTTATAGCAGGTAGATTTTAAGTAGTGGTTGGAATTCTTATCAGTTGAGTGTTGGAGAGTGTGACAAATTTGAAGTGTTGAGAATGTTTGAAGAAAAAGGAACATTACTCATTTGGCCAAAAAAAAAAAAAAAACGAAAGATTACTCATGTATATGTTTACTAAAGGCCTATTGGGAATCTCAATGAATAAAAATCATTTGGATGGATATTTTAAGGCACATCTCATGGACTGAAACTTAAAATATTTATCAAGAAGTTTTCAGCTTTAATTTTAAGTGAGAACCGGAAAGATTTATGAAAAAAAGAGAAGTATTTTATCATGCAGCTCATATATTTTGATATATTAAATTTTTTTTAATAAATATTAAGGCTCCGTTTATTTTGCAAAAAATAATTTATTTTTGAAACAAAATTCTCAAGAACTAATTTTTTGTTGTTTTGTTACAATATTAAAAATTATTTAAAAAATATTAAAGATTTCAATTTATAAGATTATAAATATATTTAAACTTATAATAATTTCACATTTTTAAAATTTTATTGTTAAGTATGAGAAAAAATATATAAAAATGATAAATTTGGTGATCGCCAGCGAATGGCGGTGGTTGACGGCAACTAGAATTAGTCATCAAAGATCGCTGGTAGTAAATATCGGTGATCAACGGATTAATAAATTTACATTTACATATTTTTCTTTTAATATAATGAGTTTATCAAAATTCAGAAAATGATTTACCGTTTTGAAAAGAGAAAGTTATTTTCCTTAAAAATGACTTAGCATTCTATTGATCAGGAAAATATTTCTTGGTGACTAATTTTTCAAAACGTTCCAAACGTCAAAAAATACGAAAAATATTTTCCAACAAAATATTTTCCGCGGAACAAACAGAACCTAAATGTTAATTTATCTTTGTTTTTAAACTATTTTGAAAATTAAATTACTTTGAGATGGTTGCGAATGTTAGATTTGATAATATTACGATAACAAAGTTCATCATTGTCAGTGTGAAAAGAAGAAGAATAAGCTTTTAATGTTAAAGTCAATAACATTCAGTCAGTATGTGCATTGTCAGCCAAGACCTCCTCCATCTGCACGTTTTGGACAACTAGTTTTTCACCAATCAAGCCTTCAATGGAGCATTGATGTCACGATCCGACTCTAGGGACACGTGACTGGCACTAAGGTATGGGAAAGTTTAAGGCTTCCAGAACCCGTAGTTAGTCTGACAACACAAGTCAACAGAGAATATACCAGTGAATCATAAATCAAGGACTAAGGGCTCACATGCCAACAAAACCTGTACCAATATTATAACATATTCATTCAGTCACTTCTCACTATATCAACAGGTTTCTGTTTAGCACATTATCTCATCATGCCATATTACAGACATCAGAAATCAACCATTAGAAATTATACAAATATAAATTCGATCTACTGTAACTGCAGAATTCTAGAATTATAATATTATACACAATAACATATAAAATTCACTGCCGGAATAGATGGTAGGAAAATTCAACAGTAATAAAATAAAAGGGCTCACCCTGCAACCTGAAAAAAAATAGTGAGACAGAGGTTAGCGTCTCAAATCAGTGAATGATACCAACCAATATACAAACCTGGTGCTTTAACACCAATATAATAATAATGCTCATGTAACGTGTCACACATATAGATAATCAGATAGTCATACAATCAAACAGGGATGGGAATCGGTCCACAGGAATCACACTAAACCTCAATCTGGGGAGCCGATCCCCCTATCATGACTCTCTGATTCCCATTACTATATCTCAAAATCCAATATATAGGGTCCCAACCGTCTATGGCCTATGCCACGCAGCACCGACCCGACTGGAAGCAGCGAGCGATGAGCAAGCTCCAAGCCGTCATACACCAGTCACAACTCATCAAACATAATCATCATCATATCATAATCACAATCTTGGGTGAATCCTTGTGTCATCCCAATCCCATCCAGCATCCATAATTAATATGCAACTCACATAATTAATGAAGCAATCACATATACGTATGCCAATATGCTCAATTAATGTTCATAATGCATAATTATATACGTATATACATACAGAAAATGTAGATACATGAAATACAGAAAAATATATTAGAAAGTATCACTCACAACACGAGTGTAGAAAATCAGACTCAATCAGCAACTGGGACCTGGGGCCGCAGAAGATAGTCCTGGACGATCTAGAAAATAAAGCATGAACAATTTATCATAACAAGGATTATGAGAATCAACATACGGACATATCCTACGATTGTGGAGAAATCTACCAGAATCTGGTAGAATTTTGTAATACCCTAACCTTATGAACAATTGATTACATGATTATGAAATTGAATTAATGCTTATGATGATATGTTATGTGTATATGAATAAATGAGAGTGATAATTGCATATGAGAGAAATATGCCATAGTGATTAAAAA
>CATKHJ010060112.1:0-12470 GCA_949750685.1 Vernicia montana
CTTCTGCTGCAGCAATATAAATACTAACAGAGCCAGAACTACTCCCCATAGTCATACCAAAAAGCCTACCCCGAATGTCAGCGGCTCCAAAACTACTCCTAGAAATCCTCCTTTGTATAGTAGTAGCTTGGGAACTAGTCTCTACTACTATAGTGGAAACCCTCCTTTGAACTCTGAGAACAACAGTCCTTCTCTTTGCACCGGTTGCAGTAACCCTCCTCTGAACTACCATTGTAGTGTCACCTTTTCTCCTCACTGCACTCACAGTCTCCTCTATCATCACCACTGCAATCTGTAGTGTAGAACCCCCAGTAGCTCCTCGAGTCTCCTCCAAAGGTCGAGTCACTCTTTCTGTTTCTCTTGTAATAGTCTCCTCTTCCTCTGTGGTGTCATCTTCAATTACCCTCAACATAATAGCCTAACACTCTCTCTCAACTGGCCAAACAACCTCAAGCCAAAACAGCCTTAGTCATAGTACTGCTCTACCCCATCTAAAGTGCCAAACTCATTACTCCAACATCACCCTAACTAGTAGCACTGGAAAACATGCATCATATATGCACAAAATTACATGCAAATGCGATCATGCGCAGTCATACACTATCATGCATTCTCATTTTCAGGCAATCCCAAGATGACTTTCAAGACTCATATCTTTCAATCAACTGACAACCTTTGCACAGAACAAGGTCCTCATTTTCAAACAATCTTTATATAGAGCAAGGTTTTCCCTTTTCTGACAACCTTTGCACGGAGCTAGGTCCTCCACCCGATTCAAACAAGTCAAAAAGGGTCCTACACCTGATCAATTAAAACTTCTCGAGCCGACTCACTATGGGCCAAGGCTCTCCTCTCTTCCAAATCTCTCGAGCCGACCCGCCATAGGTCAAGGCTCTCTTCTTTTTCAAAATCTCTCAAGCCGATTCTCTGTAGGCCGAGGCTCTCTTTTTTTCAGAATCTCTCGAGTCGACTCGCCATAGGCTCTCCTCTATTTCAAAATCTCTTCAGCCGAATCGCCATAGGCCGAGGCTCTCCTTTTTTCAGAATCTCTCAAGCCGACTCGCCATAGGCCGAGGCTCTCATTTTTTCAAAATCTCTTGAGCCGACTCGCCATAGGCCGAGACTCTCATTTTTTCAAAATCTCTTGAGCCGATTCACCATAGGCCGAGGCTCTCCTTTTTTCAAAATCTCTTAAGCCAACTCGCTATAGACCGAGGCTCTTCTCTTTTTAGAATCTCTCGAGTCGACTCGCCATAGGTCGAGGCTCTCCCTCATACTAGAATCTTTTTAAAACTTCTCGAGCCAACTCGCCACAGGTCGAGGCTTTCCTTTCACCAAAATTATCTTATCAAAATCAATCCTTCACCCAGAAATGTCTAAAAGCGATCACCTAGACATCACTTTGGTTCCTTATACCATCCATTTAATCCCATCCTTCTCACCCAAATATGTCCAAGCACTGACCTAGACATCACTTTGGTTCCTTATACCATCCCTTTATAACCATCCCTCTCACCTAAACATGTCCAAGCACTGACCTAGACATCACTTTGGTTCCTTATACCATCCCTTTTTCAACCATGTCTCTTACCCAAACATGTCTAGGTACTGACCTAGACATCACTTTGGTTCCTTGTACCACCCCTTCTCCCGGGTTCACTATCATTAGAATCGTCTAACAGACAAGACAATTCTGATGAGGGGCAATTGTGAACCCTCACTTTAGCTCCTCTAAAATTATTTCTAAACTCTCCAAAGCGGACTAAAATATTTTTCTATCCAAACCGACACATTTTCGATCCTGACCGGACTTTTTGTACCAGATAGTATTTTCCCAAAACTGATTGGATTTTTTTGAAATCTGACTGCCAAATTATTCGATAATTAATTTCGAATCCACCGATACTGAGCGGTAATTTTTCAGACTTCATAATACCCCAAAAATTGACTCGAAAGTCTCAAAAACTAATCTGAAAATTGAAAAAGTCTGCAAATCAGACCCTGCGTGCTACGTCCGCTGGCGATTTCACCATGCCTCCCGGCGTCTGTAGTCGGGGAGGCCGGCGGAGCCTCTCTGGCACTCCATAGGTGGTAGGGACTTTACAGCAGTCAGAGTCGCCGAAGCCCCTAGAGGGCCTTCGGGAGACCCGCGGCAGCTGCCGAGCATACCGGAGGAGCCGCCGGAAGCCTCGGCGGAGCCTCAGGCTTTTCCGCTGGTTTTGTCCCCTTGGCATCCAAAATGACCTTTTTACCCCTTTTCAGCCCATTGTTTAGCCCTTTTGACTCCATCCTTTTGGTCTTTTCACATTTTCTCTTCCTAAACTACCCCTACCTCACTTTGTCTATAAATAGGCCACTCCTCCTCTTTATTCGATACCCCTTGAGCATTTGTTGATAGCTATCCATTTGCTCTCTTTTTTTTTTCTCTCTCTAATTAATTTTCTCATACTCATTTTGAGTAATCACCCTAATTAATTAAATTAATTAATTAATTTCTCTTCTATTTTAATTAATTAATCTTTAACTCAATTTGATTAATTAATTACTTTAATTAATTAATCCTTTTAATTAATTAAAAAAATTGGGTAACTAAACAACCAATCAAATTAATTTCCTTTTTTTTTTTAAAACCAATCTTGTTTTATGAAACGGAACTCCGCTCCGGCAAAACCACTCTCCCACCATACAAACCCAAAAAGAAGGTATAATCTCTTACCCTCACTCAAACCCTAAATCAAATCAATCCAATCAAATCTGACCGATCCTTAAAACTCTTCCACCTTACCGTGGAATAAACTACGTGGGTTTTGATCCCCATTCAATGGGGTACGTAGGCAATCTTGGAATCTAAATCCAAGTTTCAAATCCAAATCCCCAATCAGTCCCCTTCCCCTTTTATTTTTCAATATCAATCCATTGTACATGTAAATGTTAATTAATGTTATTAGTTAATTATTTTGGAGTAAATGAGTGATCTTGTGATTTCCCTAATACCGATAAGGGTTAGAGGAAATACTCTCATTTGCTTGTGTATATTTAAATACTTGCTTTTTATTTTTCCACGCACTCATAATTATATCATGCTCATGCACTTTAAATCGTTATTAATATTTGTCATCCATGAAATCAATTTTCAAGTCAAATCAAACTTAAGAGTCAAATTGAGATTATTTTAAACCAAAAATCTAGTCCCTGAGCTCAACCTGATTCGAGGATTAGTGACTTTATCCTTGGGTAAATTAATCAAAGATTAATGAATTTGAGTCAAATTGGGTTTTTCCTTAATTTTTCCATTAAAAATAAATTAGGGTGGCGACTCTCGAACCCTTTCAAAAATCAAATCAATTTTTCGAGGCGATAGCCGCTTCCAATCGTGAGCACTGAAACTCGTACTTAAACCTCCCTTAAAAATTGCTCGCATTTCCTTAAGGCTCAGCCATATTTTCCCGAGCGAGGGGAGGGGCGTTCGGGCAAGGCCTCACACTAGGTTACAATTCGGTAGGAACAAGCAATAATCTTTTATATATATATAATCAAATAAAGCGACAATCAACAACATGGTTAATTAGCAAAGAATTTACAAGGTTTTAACAATGGTCATAGTTTCATTGAACAATATCAAGATAGGTCATATAGAATGAACATATATATATTGAGAAATTGAATAAAGCATTTCACAACTTACATAAATTCCATAACTTACCTCAATTTGCTATAATTCCACAATTAAGCTCAAATTACAAAAACTTTGGATGAAGATCATTGACTCTTTTGGCTCACCAAACCCTACACAAGAATTTCAATCAATCATCATCTAAACTCCATGTAATCTTAACCATGAAACTTGATTTTCAATTCTAACTATAGTCTTTTAACTCTGATATCTTGCTAAAAATTCTATTTCATAGCTATCACAAACCATGTTTAATCTTTTATAATTATAATATCTATAGATACAAACTCATAAAACCTATATCTAACATTAACTATGCCATAAATACTATCTATTAACTCATATCTTATAATTAAACCTTAATCTTTCTAATACCAAAGGAAAAATCAGTTAACATCTTGTACCTTAAGCATCCATAAGAAAAACTCAACAAATTTCCTTTAGCAAAATTTATCACTTAAATTCTATCTATAAGATTCAAAACATGTAATCTATTCTTAATCTTACTAAAACTCAAAGAAAACAAAGGAAAAGAAGACTTATTTCATAAATCTCTTTTCTTGCTCAAAACCCAACTCCTCCAAAGAAAAGGGAAAAGAAGAAACTCCACCATAAATCATTGATTCTCTCTTGAAAATTTGTGTTTAATTTGGTTAAATTGAAGAAATTTTGGTTATATGGTGATAGAAATGGAGACTCACAATTTTAGAAAAGAATATCAGGGCTTAGAAGTGTTTAGAAGGCTTTAGAAAATGGTGGAAAATGAGGGAAAGGATTTATATATTTAAATCACCGACTTACTGTTCACTTCTGTCTCCAGGTAGTAACGAACGTTATTGATTCTTATAACGAGAGTTACACTTCGTGCTTCAACAACTCAAAATCAGGTAAAAGCAAAAGTAACAAGCGTTACACTCAGTAATGGGCATTCCTTAAAATGTAATGAGGATTACAAGGTAAAACAAAGCCATGTTCTCATTATTCACTTCTAACTTTTAAATATAGTTCCATACTTTCTTAAATCAATTTCTAACCACAATAACCATTTAAAACCTTTACCATAAACATCTATTAATCAATTTCATCTCCAAATATAGCTCAATCATTACAAACATAATTCAGAATTCAAAGATACTCAAGAATAATCAAACCATATTAATCAAAGGCCATCAATCCTTAACATTGATATCCAACAGCATAAAACTATCACCATCATAACTTAACTATCTCTTAACAATTAGGAACAACCAATCTTAGAATTTACATATCCATTAACATACTACTCAATTAAAAGAACACATTCATAAACATTCACAAAACTCATACCACTCTTCAATCATTCATAACCTCAATCAATCATCCTTGAATAGGTCAAACTATCTAACATGCAACTTAGTCATACATACCCATGTCACTTATACATCTATCTATATAATCCATGAATCAAAAGACTTAAGCTTAACTATAATATTTAAAGCATATCTCATGACATTCAACTAACAAGAATATGGAGTATTACAGTATTGGTAATTTTAATTTTTTTATTGACTTTTAAAACTTTTTGAAATTTTCATTCTCTCTCTACAATTAACATTCAAATTTCATTCTCTCTTTTTAATTAACTTTTCTATAAAGAATTTGAAATTCAAAAATGAAAATTGAATTTTCTCTTATATTAACACTCAAATATTAAATATCTCTTTTCAATTTTCACTCTTTCCCTATCTTTTATGTATTTTATTTTTTGATTTGCAATGGGAATATAAAGGGAAGATGAAGTTGAGTAAAAACTAGATCTAAGGCATGAAAATTTTATGTTGTGTTCAGAGGTAAATGTCCTGGTATATACTCTTCATGGGAACAATGTGAACCGCTTGTAATTGGAGTGAGCAGACGCTTATACAAGTCTTTTGACTCCATGAAAGAGATTGTTGATGCTTACAATTGTTATCTGAAGTCTCTTAGAGAAGGAAGCTCTACTCTTGTAATACTCTGAATTTTTAATTAAATTAAATTTAGATATTATAAAAAAAAATATTTGGTAAAATTAAATGTGAGGATACTAAATTTTATATTTTGGTACTTAAATATTAATTTTTAAGAATTTTTGGAAATTAGTTTTATATTCAATTCATTTTTAATAAATCTAAAAGTGGTCATTTTTCAAGTTTTAATATATCAAATTAAGTATATTTTACAAGAAATTTAATATATGCAGATCGTGAAGTGAATGGAGAAGAAGAGGGAAGGGGAAAAGAGTGATTGGCAGCCAACTTCTAATGTCGTTTCTGACTGTTTTGGTGGAAGGTGAGAGACACCACCCACACCATCTTATAGATTGTCGTGAGGAGAGTTCATAGGCACCAACTTTGTTCGATTATGATCACCGAGTAAGGAGATATCGCCGTCCAAAATAGCTACAGTGACAATGTTAGGTAAAAACTTCAAATGACCATTACCTTTTCATTTGAACTCTAAATTTAGTGATTTTGGTTGCTATGATTTTGTCTTGGTTCCATATTGTATTTCACACCTTACTCGCCACCTGAAGTTCACCAGAAAGGGAGATCAGAGATTGAGAAGCTTACTGCTTTTCGACGAGATTCCAGCTGATTTTCGACGAGTAAGCAAGTACGGCTGGTGTCATTGTGCTCCTGGAGTGAAGAGTTTTCCAACTCCACCAATCTTGCCTAATTTGATACTTGATGGAGGTGGTGCAGACCAGTGAGTGGCAACTACTCCGGCGATGTTCTAGCGATTGTGTCTCAGAAATTAGTTTTCAACCTCCTGAGTAATTTTCTGAAATTAGTTTTCCCAAATTTCACTTCGGTAAGTAAGAAATGAATTATTCTCAATTAAATATTAATTTTTCAGCGACTGTTAATCTATATAAATTATTTGTAAATTCATGGAATTTAAGTTATAAGTTTATGAATGAGTATGGATAATTATGATTATGATTTTAGTAAATTATTAGCAACTTGGTATTGAGTTGGATCATTACAATGGAATTATTGAGTTATATGGACTTGAATAGAATTTGCCGGATACAATAGTTAATTAGAATTATGAATATCATTGGATCGAGAAAAATATTATGGATTATTGTGGAGGCCTATATGGAGCATTTGTGAATATTTTGAATTAAGTTTTGTCGTCTGTGTTTCAGGGAGATTAAGTTTATTCTAAGAAAAACCCTGCTGGATTTTCGGTAGATTCTCCATAATCATATGATGCGTCTATCTTTTGATTCCTATAATTCTTATTTCGATAGTTCTTTGAAATTTTATTCTTATATCGTCCAGGACCATCTTCTGCGACTCCAGGACCTAGCCAGTGCTGAGTCTGAGTTTCTCTCCCAGGGCTATGAGTGATACTTTCTAGTATGTTTTACCTGCTTATCATGCATTGCATTTACTGTATGTCTATATATATGTATATAATTACCAATGGATGTTTGGATGGGATTAGGATGACGTAGGACCACATAGAGTTCTGATTACGAGTATGAGTATGTTATGATGATTGATATATGATTATGATGATGATATTACAAGGATAGCCTTGCTTGAGCTAGTCTCACTGTGGCCTCTAGACATGGATAAGAGAGTATAAAGATGTCTGGTTAGAGCTGGACTCACCGTGGCCCATAGTTTGGAAATAAGAGAACCAAGATAAGGGGTCGGCTCCCCATATTGAGGTTTAGTGTGGTTCCTATCGACTAATTCTCATCTTTGGATGATTATGTGATTGATTGTATGTTTGGCACGATGCATGAGCATTTATTTGTATAGAATCATGTTAGGACACCAGGTTTATATATTGATTAGTGTGAGGCCTCGCCTGAGCACCAAGGTCAAGTCCACTAAGGAATCGAAAATGCTCTTTCAGGTCAAATCTCACGATTGGAAGCGGTTGTTGCTTTATTTGGACAGATTAATTTGATTTTTGGAAAATGATTCGAGAATTGCCACCCTAATTTATTTTTAATGGGAAAATTAAGGAAAAATCCAAAATTAACTCCAATTCATTAATTTTTAATTGATTTACCCAAGGATAAGATCACTAGTCTTCGAACCAGGTTGAGCTCAAGGACTTGGTTTTTGGTTTTAAATAATCTAAATTTGGCTCCTAAGTTTGATTTGACTTAAAATTGATTTTATGAATGATGAGTGTAAATGACAATTAAGATGCATGATCATGGCATAATTATGAATGCAAAGAGAATAAAGAGCAAATAATTAAACATTCACAAGTAAATGAGAGTATTTCCTCTAACTCTTATGGGTACTAGGAAAATCACAAGGTCACTCCTTAACTTAATTACAACGGAATTAAATACAAATAGTTATAAGATAGAGGGGAAATGGATTGATTGAAAATTTGGATTTGAGGCTTGGAGTTCAATTCCAAGCGTGCCTACGTACCCTATTTGATGGGGATCAAAACCCACGTAATTCATTCCATGGTGAAGTGGAGGGGTTTAGGGATTGACCATATTGGTTTGATTTAATTTGGGGGTTTTTTGAGTTGGTGAGAGAAGATGTTGTACCTTCTCTTGGAAGATTTTGAGCAGAGCGGAGTGTTTTTCTAGATCGGAGTTCTATTTTACCAGCCTTGAAAATTGGGGATCTTACTCAAGAAGAGTAGATTTAATTAACTAATTTAGAATTAATCCAAGGAGGAATAATTCTAATTAGTTTCCAATCGAAAAGAAATGAAACTTTTAATTACTAATTTAATTAATTAATTAATATTTGGAATTAATTACTTAATTTTTAGTTAAAATCAAAGAGAGATTAACTAAAAATTGGGACTACTCAAAGAGAGTATAGGAGACTAATTAGAGAGAGAGAAAAAAAAAAGTAGTTGATAGCCATCAACACTAACTCTTGGGGTATAGAAAAATGAAGAGTGGGAGGGCCTATTTATAGGCAAAGTGAGGTGGGGATATTTTGGGCATTGAAAGAGTGAAAAGACTAAAGAATAGAGGGGTTTGTGGGTGAAAAATCAGGTTGGAAAGGGTAAAAAAGGAATTTCTACGCACAGAGGGGGGACCAGCTGCCGGGACAGGAGGCGGATCCGCCAAGGGTTTACACAAAGCCTTCAGGCCTTTTGGCAGCTGCCTCCGTAAGGCTAGCGACTCCGCCAGACCATCTGGCAGATCCCTGCCGTGTCGTACTGATGCGTGTGTTGGCACTTCAGGGAGGATCCTCATAGATACCCGAAGGCTTCGCCGGCCTGTCTGGCGGATCTGCCAGTTTTTTCGACGGCCACCTTAGGGATAACCGGAGGCTCCGCGTAGAGTGTTAGCAGATTCGCCAGTTACCCCGGCTAACAGCGCGCCTATTCATATGCGTAGCGCATTAACTTAGCAGGTGTCAAGCTATTGCTATATCACGAGAGTACAAAATTAATGGTTCACAACTGCTCTATCATTGGAATTGTCTTATTTGTAAGGCAATTATGATAATAGTGAACTCAAAAGAAGAGATGGTACAAGAAACCAAATTGATGTCTAGGTTAGTGCTTGGACATATTTGAGTGAGAAATATGATCAAAAAGGAATGTGGCAGAAAGAACCACATGGATGTTTAAGCAATAGTTCCTAAATATTTATGGATGGAGAATATAACTGAATTTGATAAACATACAGGAGAATAGACCATAGGGATGTCTAGGTGATCATCTATAGGCATTTGTGGGTGAAAACTGATTGATAAATGGAAGCGAAAAAAGGAACCAAAGGGATATCTAGGCTAGTGGCTAGATATTTTTGGATAAAAAGGTGGGGGAAGAAACCAGAGGGATGTATATTTGATCGGTTCTAGACTTTTCTAGGTGAAAGATTTGGATGGATTTTGGAAAAAAGGGGTGGGAAAAAGGAACCAGAGGGATATCACTGTTTAGACATTTCTAGGTGAAAGATACGGTTGACTTTAAAATGAACGAGGATGGAAAAGAGAATCAAATTGACGTCTAAGTAAGGATTTAGACATTTCTGGGTGGAGGACATGATCAATTTAAAATAAAGGGAGATGGGAAAGGAACCACAGTGATACCTAGGTGATCATTTCTAGCTATTTATGGATTGATTGATAAAGGAAGATGCTCCCGGTATCTTTGGGAGATTTTGCATGATTGGCATCAGAATTACCTGTCTCTTGGGTGAAAGATGGTTACCACATTCAGAATCGGGTGAAAGATTGTTAATTTGCTTGGAGGAGACCTAGCTCTATGCATAGGTTAATAGTTACTCAAAAGGGAACCTTACTCTGTGCAAAGATAGCCTAAAAAAAAAGGGGATCCTGCTATCTGCAAATATTTTCTGGAAAGGGAAACCTTACTATGTGCAAAGGTTGTTTGAAAAAAGGGGGACCTTACTCTGTGCAAAGGTTATCTTATTGATGCAAGATATGAATCCGAAGGCTATCTTGGGATTGTCTGAAAATGAGAATGTTCTGATGAACTGAGTATTTGGACAACTGAAAGGTTGATATAAACCACTATGGCATTAAGGAAGGGGTAATTATTCTAAAAGGTGTCAGTCGAATTCGGGAAGGTGTCTAATTTGAGAGGGTTTCAGTCAGATTTGTAAGGTGCCAAATTTGAGGGGGATTTTTAGGAGAAGCCCTACATTTAGGGGTAGTGACTTAAAAGGAATGTGACTCTGTGTAAGGCCTCACCCGAATGCCCCTCCCCTCACTCGGAAAAAATGATTGCCTTAAGGAAAGGCGAGAGCGATTTTTAAGGGAGGTTAAGGAATGGGTTTCGGTGCTCACGATTGGAAGCGGCTATTGCCTCGAAAAATTGATTTGATTTTGAAAAGGATTTGCGAGTCGCCACCCTAATTTATTTTTAATGGGAAAATTAAGGAAAAACCCAACTTGACTCCAATTTATTGATCTTTTGATTAATTTACCCAAGGATAAAATCACTAATCTTCGAACCAAGTTTGAGTTCGGCGACTAGGTTTTTTGGTTTAAAATAATCTCAATTTGGCTTTTAAATTTAATTTGACTTTTGAAAAATGATTTCATGAATAACAAGTATTATGACGATTTATAATGCATAAGCATGGCATGATTATGAGACGGATGGGAAAATAAAAGCAGGTATTTAAACATTCACAAGTAAATGAGAGTATTTCCTCTAACCCTTATGGGTATTAGGGAAATCACAAAATCACTCATTTACTCTAAAAATAATTAACTAAATAACATTAATTACAATTTACATGGAAAAGCATAAATTGACATTTTTACATGGAAAATAAATGGGGGAAGGGATTGATTGAGATTTGGATTTGAGGCTTGGATTCAGATTTCAAGCGTGCCTACCCCATTGAATGGGGATCAAAATCCGCGTAATTCGTTCCACTATAAGGTGGAAGGAGTTTTTTTTAGGAATCGATCAGATTTGATTGGTTTAGTTTGATTCAGGATTTGAGTAAGGATAAAAGATTATACCTTCCTTGAGAGTTTGAGTGGGAGAGTGATTTTCCATACCGAAGTACTGTTTTATCGGTTTTGGTTTTAAAAAAGGAATTAGTTTGGTGACTTGGTTATATAATTACCCAACTTTAATTAATTAAAAGGATTAATTAATCAAGTTGAGTGAAAACTAATTGAAAAATTAATTAATTAATTAAAATTAATTTTTAATTAATTAACTAATTGAGAGTGGGTGGAAACTAATTGAAAAATTAATTAATTAATTAAAATTAATTTTTAATTAATTAACTAATTGAGATTAAAACTACTTGAAAAATTAATTAATTAAAATTGATTTTTAATTAATTAACTAATTGATAAGTGAGAAAACTAATTAGAGAGAGATAGAGAGGAAGCAAGTGGATAGCAATCACAAATGCTTGAGGTGTGAATTGAAATGAAATGGAGGGGGGTATTTATAGGAGATGTGAGGTGGGGGTAGTTTAGGAAGAGAAAATGTGAAAAGACCAAAAGGATGGAACAAAAAAGGGCTAAAAATGAAATTTTCAGGGCAGGAAAATGGCAAAAGGGTAATTTTGGGCTGCAGGTGCGACACGCTACCTGAGGCCCCGGCGGCAGAAATTTGCTCCCCGGCGGCTCACTGATGTGTCAGCTCGGCTGAGTTTGTTCTGAGTTTTTGGGACATTCGGGTCAATTTTTGGATCTTCCGTGTCAGTTTTTGGGATATTCTGAAGTCTGAAAAATTACCGGTCAGTGGCGGTGGATTCGAAATTAATTATCGGACCTATTGGCAGTCAGTTTTGGTGAAAATTCGAGTAGTTTTGGAAAGGTGCTGTCTGGTACAGAAAGTCTGGTCGGGGTCGAAAAAGTGTCAGTCTCCTTGTAATATTATGCATGAAAATTCATTTTTTCGAGGGGGCGCTGCCCCCTTGACCCCTGCCACTAACCGGCTAGCGGGACCACCATACCGGCTCTGCGTAGCGTACGAAATTTAGCAGGTGTCAAGCTGCGGCAGCATCTTAGGGGTGCAAAATTGAGGCCTCACAGCTGCCCCCTTATCAGAATTGGCTTGTTTGTAAGGTGATTCTAATGATAGTGAACTCATGAGAAGGGATAGTACAAGGAAACAAAGTGATGTCTGGGTCAATACTTGGACATGTTTGCGTGAGAGACATGGTCAAAGAGGGATGGTATAGGGAACCAAAGTGATGTCTAGGTCAGTACTTGGACATGTTTGGGTGAGAGACATGGTCGAAAAGGGATATGGCAAAAGGAACCACATTGATGTTTAAGCAATTGTTCCTAAACATTTATGGGTGGAGGATGTGACTGAGTTTGATGAA